>APFE030656292.1:0-116629 GCA_000404065.3 Pinus taeda | reverse complement strand
CTTTCTTCAATAATGTTGTTACAGGTGCTGCTATTCTCCCATAATTCTTAACAAACTTGCGATAATACCCTGTCAACCTGAGAAATCCTCGCAGATGCTTTATGGATGTGGGGATTTTCCATTCCTTAACGGCTTTAATTTTGCTAGGGTCTACCTTAACTCCTTCATGAGATACAATATAACCCAAATATTCCACCTCTTGTACTCCAAAGAAACATTTGGATCTTTTTGCATAAAATTGTTTCTCCTCCAATAGTTGTAGTACCCTATCAACATGTTCAACATGATCCTTCCAAGACTTGTTGTAGATTAGTATATCATCAAAAAATACTAACACAAATTTTCTAAGGAATGGTTTGAAAATTGAATTCATCAAACCTTGAAATGTTGAAAGTGCATTGGTAAGGCCAAAAGGCATGACCAAAAATTCATAATGACCCTCATGAGTTCTAAATGTTGTTTTCGGAATGTCTTCAGTCTTCATTCTGATTTGATGATATCATGAACGAAGATCGAACATAGTGAAGTAAATTGATCCATGCAATTCATCTAGTAATTCATCAATGACAGGAATGGAAACTTATCTTTAATAGTGAGCTTGTTGAGCTCCCTATAATCCGGACACATGCGCCATGATCCATCCTTCTTGTGCACCAATACTACTGGAAGCAGAGAAAGAACTTTGACTCGGTTGAATTATACCAGCCTCTAACATTTCTACAACCATACGTTCAATTTCACTCTTTTGGACATAGGGATATCTGTACGGCCTAATGTTTGGAGGAACACTTTCTGGAATCAGATGAATAGCATGATCATGATCACGTATAGGTGGGAGACCTTTGGGAGTCTCAAATACCTTGGAATGATTGTCCAGAACTTTTTGGAGATCTGGAGAAATAGATGATTTCGATGTGGAAACATCTAGCGAACATAATTGTACAATTACACCCCTTTGTTCCTTTTTTAGAAGCTTTGTCATACCATTAGAGCTGATTATCCTTCCTGGTTTCCCTGCAATACCCATTAATTCAACTTCCTTTCCTTCCGCAGAAAATTTGATGAAACATTCTTGAAAATTAAAAGCTATTGTACCCAAGCATTGGAGCCATTGGACTCCTAGTACAACATCAGCACCTCCCATTGGAATGGAAAGAATTGAGCTAGTCAATACATATTCTCCCATCGATAGCTTGATATTATGGCACTTTCCAGAGCAATTTATCGTTCCTCCATTTGGAACCATCACTTGACACTCTGGTGCTGGATATAGGAAGTAATTCAATTCTGTTGCTATCTTACAATGAATAAAATTGTGGGCACTTCTGAATCAATCAACACTATTACCTTTTTCTTCTTGATTTGTCTTTTTATCTTGATGGTTTGAGGAGTGGTAATTCCAGCCAATGCATTACAATATATGGTCGGATTCATTTCTTCTTTATCTAGGCTTTGTTCCTGGAGTATATCCTCTTCTTTTGACCTTTCTTGCTCCTTTTCTTCTTCCTCTTCACAATCTATGTAGAATAATTTCTTCTCAGCACACTTATGACCTTTAGTGTATTTGCTATCACAACTGTAACAAAGCCCTTTTGCTATTTTTTCCTCCAATTGTTGTGGTGTCAACCTTATAGATTGTGGAAGACTAGCAGCAACACCACTTCCGTCCTTATAGATGTGAGTGGTATGATTCATGGTTGCCATAATTTTGCTTTCCATTTTTCTTGCTAACCTGAATGCCTTCTCTAATGAATCAGGTTCCCAAAGGTGAACATCATGTTGGATATTATCCTTTAAAGTCCCTATGAACACATCAATCCTATGCTCCTCTGGAATATTTTTTACCCTTATGTTCAATTTTTGGAACTCCTCAATGTGCTCCATTATTGAACCTTCTGTTTGAGACTTATCAGTTGGCTAAAAAAAGTGTTGCTTTTTGTATCCTCATAATGTGTTGTCAATTCTTCCGTAAAAATTGCCCAAGTGATAATTTGTTTACGAGAGCAAAGGCATTAATACCATACAAACTGATTTGGTTCCAAATATAAAGTTGCAATACGTACCTTTTGTGTGTTTTACACATTATTGAGATCGAAAAATTGCTCCATTTGTGATATCCATGTTGCGGTATCCTTGCCATCAAACTTACTCATATCGATTTTTGGAACATGGTGGGTCTTCGGTCTAACATTAGAGTCTATGAAATCATGATTAACATTTCTTTTGTTCTCATCATGAGTTTCCTTTACTACCCTTTCACCATTAGTAAGCATTTCTTGTAGAAACTTTGTCAAATCTGTCTTCAAATATTCCATGCCTATCTTCAAATCTATCTTCAAATCATCCATCTTAGCTTCCGTGCCATTCATCTTAGCTTCCACGCCCTTTATCTTAGATTCCATGCCATTTATCTTAGATTCCACTCCATTTATCTTAGCTTCTATTAGCTTTTGTGAGAGTGACATTTGTTGCACTTGGTCTTGTAATTTTGATATATCATGTAGCATTTCTTCCTCATCTTCATGAGTCATGCTAGCACTTTCAGGTTGATTACTAGGTGTTTGCATTTTCTTTCCACGGGGCATTAGTTACCGATAATCATGCTCTACTACGCCCTTTGAATTCTTCAAAACAATTTTTCAAACCAAGCTTAAGAAAAAATTTAAAAAAATCTACACATATTTTTTGACTTTGTAGGAGCTCGATATTTCCTCTGATGTAAGTCTGTAATTTCGAATCATCCAGTTTTGAAATTGCGACCTGCAGTATCCCTCTATGTCCTCTTTCCAATGCCAATAGTTTGATCCAAATTGGATTCTCCAAGGAAGAGTTATGCAAAATCTCCCACAGTGACCTAATTATAGACTAGTTCAGTAGAGCGAACTTGTATGACGTGCCACGAGCCATTGTTTCAACCTTTTTCTCTGAAAAATATATACAAGAAACTAAAGTCTGTCCTCTTTCTGTATCTTTTTATGAAATTTCAATCCGATGCTTAGAGAGAAAGTTATGACGATTTTCCCCAGGTCACCTGTTTGGAATGTAATTCAGGAGTCTGCAAAAAGACCAACTTCCTCAGATCATATCTCCCCAAATATAGTGCTAAAAGCTCTGAAATTTGGACCCGAGGTTAAGTGCAATTTCTTCTCAAATGGGTTTTTTTAAGCTTCTGAAACATCACAGAAAAAAAAAAAAGCTATAGCGAAAATTCCATGATCACCTATTTGGAGCAGAAAAACCCTAGAATCCAAAGCTCTGATACCAAATGTTATGAAACCAGCTCAAAAAAAGATAGAAAACATAGATCAACGCCTTAGAATTCAGCCTCTTCGAGGGGGAAACCTCCTTTACAATACACAAATGACAATTATTCGATGATTCAAATGACAAAACCTCCTTTCTATATATAGGAGTCTAAGGAGTCATAATATAACCCAACTGACCTAACAATAATAATATAAAGCCAAAAAAATAATAATAGAGGGATTCTATGGGGCACGGTAATAACAATATGGGGACAATAGGGGCACAACAAAATTAATAATGGATACAACTACAATAGTACTGGGGTAATCACTAGTATTGTAGGGACCTAACAGTTACGATATGTGATATCGAACTTTATCGCAATCGGGGTATCAGGGGTTTATCGTAATTGGGGCATCGAAGTTATCGCAATAGGCGATGGGAGAGGTTTGCGATATCACATCAGCGGATGAATGAGAGTCTTGCGATATCGCATCAGCGGGAAGGTCTGCGATAATGCGATATCAGCAGGAATGCAATATCGCAATCGTCGATAGAGGGATAATCGGCGGGGAGGAATTCTTATCGCAATCAACAATGGTGGGGGGAAAGGCCTTAGTTATGAGGTGATTATGTGGGTTGTGATTGCAATTACATAATCGCAACAAGGAAGGGAATAATGTTACAATTATGGTATAGAGACATGTGGTTGTGGGCTCATTTACGTAACAGAGCATCGGGTTGTATATATAATACTATGTATATATATAATGGCTTGTGGCAATGTGTTTGTATTACAATCACAATCGGGAAGGGGAATGGGCAGAGGTATTATGTAAAGGAAGACGGAAAGGCCAATTATGGGTCCCAACCTTCTTAAAAAAGGCTGCGACATGTTTATATATCAAACATGCCCCCAAACAAGAGTGGCTTTCCTCTCCACGAGATGTTCCACTTACAAGAATTCCCACTCAAGGAGGCTTCCTCTCAGCATGACAAACTAAAATTATCTCACGTAATGTGGAAATGATCATCCCTTCGACATAGTTACATAGGGATATCCACAACAATACATAGCATGACATGCTAAATACATCTCACATAATGTGGCAAAATCGATCCCACAACATAACATCAAACAGGGATCTCAAAACATAATACATCGTCTCAACAATTATGAAGGAAAACTTGACATGACTGATTCATGTACCTTCACTTTTGAGTTGACAGAAACATGGAAGGCTTAGCTATAGAAACTAACTACACCACTAAACTTCTATCGTCGAGGGGTGTAAAATTGACTATCCATTTGTCGAATTCCAACACCATCAAATTCTGGGCCTATAGGAATTTTTAGATTCCCCGTGATTCTCCAAAGATTTTGCTCCATGGGTTGACTGGAGATATTCTGCTCAAATCACAAATCTGATCTCGCCATCATGATCCTTACGAGATTCTAAGACTTTTGAGTATAAAGTTGGTTGCATTCTGAATTTGGTGAATTTCAGCTTCCAAAGAATCTCGAAGATTCCTCAATATTTTTCAAAGATTCTTCTCTGCTGGGAATCTACAAATTTGTTGCTCAGATGGTGATTCTTATTTCACCATCACGTTCCCTACAAAATTTTGGTTAAAATGACTGTAAACTTCATATCATTTTGAAAAAATGAAAATTTACCTCGTCGAAGAATCTTTCAAGCCTCCAGGAATATTCTCTGCAAAAGATTATTTGCCTCGAAAAATGTGCAAATCATGGTTTCACTTTCTGGATCTGCGTCATGGTTCCGCTACTTGGTGAGATTCCATTCACACACATGGTTCCCTGCTGCCCTCGGTCTCCATTTCACGCTTCTTCGTTTTGCTGGTCTGTGGGTTCTCTCCCCCATTGAATGGCAAAACAAAGCTTATAAGGAGGTTTGGTCGCAAACTTTACAAATTTTCCACCCTTGGTGTATTGGTTAGGCATTGCATTTGAGGTGGAGGAGTTAGGGGTTCAAATCTCGTCAACCCGTAACCTTGGTATATAGTTTTGATAGTTGTCACAAAAAATTGTTGGTTGGTATATGGTTTGGGGCTTCGACTCGGGGTGGTGGGGTTTGACCGACTACCACCCCAACCTTAATACTTATTTTTTTATACATATACAACCGACCGGTGGGGGTGGTGGGAGTGGTGGCCTGCCACCCCTATTTTATATATATTTTTTGTTTTTAATGACTATTATGGTAATTTTCAGTTTAACGAAAATAAGGGTTATTAGGCAAATTAAGTAGCCCACAATTTTTCCCTCTTGGTGGTCGGATTCTGGTTATCGTTTCCGGTGCAATTTTTAGGTCCATTAACCTTGCCACTTGGCCAAGTCAACCCTGAACTTTGACTGGCCCTATCTTCTTCATATGAGATCATATTTGAGTGTCATTCACACTGTTGGGATCAAGACGATGAGCACTTCAATCTGATGCTAAGTTTCTTGAAATTTGAACACTTTTAATTTTGACCATTTCTGAGCCCTCTTGGACTTCTACATGTGTTCGGAGCCACCTGGATCAATCCTTCCCACTGAGGAGCTTTTGGTCCTCCAAAATCATGACAATAATCTACAACTTTGTACATCGTCTGCACCACAAGTGTCCTGATAGGTCACCCTTCGTTCTCCTTCACCTTTGTTCTTCGGAGCCATAAGTGATGAGCTGACACCTACATCCCTTGCAAACTAGTACATTTTTGAAAATTGCATGCTTAATTTACATGACCAACTAATGACCCAATCATCCCCTACTTGCCACGAGTTTATAACACATACTCTGTAGTCAAGTTTACATCAAATTGGAAATAATACCCCAGCTATGAAAACAAGGCCAAAATATCATTGTCGCTTAAACAAGTGATAGAAAACACATCATCAATTTTACAGTTTAAACTGTAACACATGATTTACAAAGTGAGGCTGTGATAAGCTATCCAATCTAGAAAAACCATTTCTTACACAAAAAAGTGAACCACAATGAATGTGGCGGATTTACTTGTTGAACATTTTCACTGACTGGTTTCTGCGTTGGTGCTTTATCTGACGTTGCTATGGATGGAGCCTCCAACATGTGGCTCTTTGGTGACCACCTCTATTGCAATGACTACAAAAATTCTTCTTCCTCTAGATCTACTTAACATTCTTCTTCTCTTGCTGTGGAGAAAGCCTTTTATGCCTCATCCTCTTTCATGCTGCCATTCTCTTCTAGAACTCAACAATCACATGGTTATGTAGACCACAAAAACTACAAGTTTTTCGATGCCATGATTTATGTTGATCATTAATATGCTTGTAATCAAAATGAACGTTGGAATATTGAGACTGTTTATACCTCTCCTGGTTGTCTATGGAGAAATTATGGCGATGAGAGCTTGCCTCATCTCTTTCTCTGTAATGTGTATTGTCGTGGGATGATGGTGATGTGTTCCCATCATTCTCTTTCCTCGACAGTTTCAAAAATGTATCAGAAGCATCTGACACCTTTGAGCATTCTCCTTGGGTGTATCCCAAACCGACGAATCGAGGTCTCTACACAACCTCCAATGGCTGAATCATGCCTTGGAAATTAACACCAAGTCCTCCTCCTTTGTAACCCATCTTGGTAAGGAGTCTCATGCCAGTTCCTGTAATGGGTATCTCCACATTTCCAATAGAAATAATATCATGTGAAGATGAAACTGAGAATGATCACAACTGTTTACCTCAGATGTTGATTTTGAAACAGGTGATGGGGGATTTTATAATCCTTTATAGCACTTCAACTCCTCCAAGGTATTTTCCGTGGCTTGTAGCTGAAGTTGCAGTCTCTCCTTCCCTCTTTCTCTTCTTGTAGAAGCCTCCTTAATTCAACATCCTTTGCTTGAAGGCTTCGGTCGTTTCGCTTCAATTCTTCCAAGAGTGCCTCTGCGACTTGCAACTGAAGCTACAATTGATGCTTCTCCTCTTTCTCTTATCATAGAAGCATCTTCAATTTAGCGTTATCTGCTTGAAGGCTCTGGTTGATATCCTCATTCGAATGATGAGAAGATGATGGAAGTGATGAATGTTCACTGGAAGGTGTGGGTGGAGCATTGTTCTTTGCTCTTTCTCTCTCCTGTCTCTCATAAGCTTCATACAACATGTCCACCATTTTGGACATCCTGAGCATGGCCTCGTACATGTCTTTGACATCCTCCATTTCTACACGTTCAATCATTGTTGACGCTCGCAATTCACGTCAGTGAGAAGACCGCTCTGATACCAAAATTGATCTGGGTTCCTTCAGCTACTAGAATTATCCAAGATCTTTTACTTATGTGATGTTGTTAGAATTGTATTTTAAAGAGCATAAAATAACATATGTGCATGCTTAAGTAAGAAGAAATGTGACCACGATCAACAAGTCAAAACACGAGACATTTGATAATAGAGTTCGTCCAGTGTGGACTACATCTCTGGGCCCGGTGTCAAGATGGTGGAGGCCTCTTCATACACTGCTGTAAATGATGATGATGTACATGGACAACACTTTTTCATAGCAAGGTCATATGCCCTAAAACAAGAGTGGCTTGTCTCTCCACTAGACGTTCGACTTACAAGAATTCTAACTCAAGAAGGCTTCCTCTCAACATGACAAACTAAAATGATCTCACACAATGTGGCAATGAGCATCCCTTCAACATAGTTACATAGGGATCTCCACAAAAAAATAACATGACAAGCTAAATACATCTCACATAATGTGGAAAAATTGATCCCACAACATAACATCAAACAGGGATCTCAAAACATAATACATCATCTCATCAATTATGAAGGAAAACATGACATGATTGAATCATGTACCTTCACCTCTAAATTTGGCCCAAAAATCGAAGGCTTAGCTGCAAAAACTGACTACAACACTAAATTTCTGTCGTCGAGAGGTGTAAATCAACTATCCATTTGTCGAATTCTGATAGCGTCAAAATCTAGGCCTGCAGGAATCTTTTAGATTCCCCGTGATTCTCCAAATATTCTTCTCCATGGGTTCACTGGAGATCTACTGCTCAAATCACAAATCTGATCTTTCCATCATGATCCTTACAAGATTCTGAGACTTTTGAGTATAAAGTTGGCTGCATTCTGACTTTGGTGAATTTCAGCCTCAAAGGAATCTGGAAGATTCCCTCAAGATTCTTCAAAGATTCTGCTTTGCTAGAAATATTCAAATCTGCTGCTCAGATGGTGATTTTTATTTCAACATCACATTCCTTGCAAAATTCTGGTTAAAATGACTGTAAACTTCATATAATTCTCACAAAATGAAAATTTACCTCCTCGGAGAATCTTTCAGGCCTCAAGGGATATTCTCTATAGCCTCAAGGAATATTCTCTACAACCTCAAGGAATATTCTTTTCAAAAAATTCTATGTCTCAAAAAATGTGCAAATCATGGTTTCTCCCTCTGGCACTGCGTCATGGTTCCGCTGCTTGGCGAGGTTCCATTCACACTCAGGGTTCCCTGCTACCCTCAGCCTTTGTTTCACGCTTCTCCGTTTCATTGGTCCATGGGTTCTCTTCCCCATCGAATGGAAAAACAAAGCTTACAAAGTTCCCACCCTTGGCAGATTGGTTAGGCATTGCATTTTAGGTGGGGAGGTTGGGGGTTCAAATCCCGTCGAAGCCCAACTTGGCTATATTGTTTTGATAGTTGTCGCAAAAATTTGTTGGTTGGTATATGGTTTGGGGCTTCGGCCAGGGGTGGCAGGGTTGTTGGCATTATGATTCTGGTTTGGCACTTTGGTACAGGTGTTGTACTTGATGGAAACTCACTCAAGTGGCAGATCTCTGTTCAGGCTCTCAAAATCATAGAAAATAAGATACACGCAGGTGATCCTAAGAGAAGTTGCGGACCCGTAGGTATGCCGAACAAGAAGTGCGGACATACCCGCAGGTGCTTCGTTCAGAAGGTGCAGACCCCAGTTCACTCACTCCAATGCAGAAAAGCGCGCACATGTGGGAATTCTTATGTTTGGCCCTTGGTATTTAGCCCGTCGTTCATGATCCTATGGTTATGGTCCGTGGTATAAGATCTAAATTATTGAACCCCGGTTTGGATCCCTTGTATTGGTTTACGATGGTTTTGCCCCATGGTTTGAATAAGGGCTTGCCTATAAAAAGGAAAGGAGATCTCTTGGCTAGACACTTGTGAGATTTGAATATCTTAAGATCTGAAATTTTGTGTAATCGGTTTAAAAAGCTAGATCTAAATCAAGGTGAAATCTGTAAAGTGTAAGGCGGATTTGTTGATAGGGCGTGATCTCTTGGGTGCATGATCAGATCTGTGGTACATTGGAGGACTGTTAATTTGGCTCTATTTGGAGGTCCGTAGGTGATCCACAGCTCAGGTGCAGAGGTACGCAGGGCAGCAGAAGGCACAGTGCGGAGGTACGCAGTACATCAGAAGGCGCAGGTGTGGAGGTACGCAGGGCAGCAGAAGACACAGTGCAGAGGTATGCAGTGCATCAGAAGGCACAGGTGCGGAGGTACGCAGCGCGACAGAAGGTTTAGTTGCGTGGGTACGCAGAGAAACAAAAGGATCAGGTGCGGAGGTGCGCTAGCAGGCAGACAGTGCTGGTGCGGATCTCGGCAGTGGTACGCAGTTCAGCATGAGGGCTGAGTGTGGTGGTACGCAGATCACAAGACGGATCAGGTGCGGATCTGTGCAGTCTAGGCACAGAAGAACTGCGGATATCCGCAGGCTGCTATTGGTGAAGTTGCGGACCCCTTTTTGAAATAATTATTGGCTGCCTTTTATCTATTGCTGCAGAGTTCTGGGTTTAGATTTCTGGTATTACCTTTCTGTTTACAACATTCTGAGAAGTTGGGTGATTCATTGGTTGATTGTATAAGGAGATTGGGTGATTCACATGTACTTGATGATTATTTGATCTTCTTGGATCCAGTCTGAAAATTAATGAAACGTGGTCCTCAAAGAAGTAGAAGAACTAAGGGGGTTGTAGCTCCCTTCCAGGGGAGACTGGAAAATGAGAGAGGGTTGTAGCTCTCTGCAGGTTGCAGCCTGCGTACTGGTAAAGGACTGCACCAATACAAAATCATTGTAAAATAAGTTTCTAATTGAAAGAAGATAAAGACATATTGCAGCAGGTGGTTTTTCACCCACATTGGGTTTCCACCTTATATCTGGTGTTCTTTGGTGTGATTATCTGTTTTTCTTATTCTTGATCATTATTTTATGGTATTGACATACAAACTAATGATCAATCTCTAAAGAATAAATTAATTTAATAATACTGATTCACCCCCCCCCCCTTAGTATTATTTCCAACAAGGGTTTGACCACTTGCCACCCCAACCTTAATACTTTTTTTTTTATAGAACCGATCGGTGGGGTGGCGGGTCAGGGGGTGGTGGGGGTGGTGATCCGCCACCCCTATTTTATATACATTTTTGTTTTTAATGACTATTATGGTCATTTTCAGCTTTAATGAAAATAAGGGTTATTAGGCAAATTAAGTAGGCCACAATTTTGCTCGTCCGGTGGTTGAATTCCGATGACTGCTACTGGTGCAATTTGTAGGTCCATTAACCTTGCCACTTGGCAAAGTCAACCCTGAACTCTGATTGGCCCTATCTTCTTCATATGAGCTCGGATTTGAGTGTCATTCACACTGTTGGAATCAGGGTGATGAGAACTTCAATCTAATGTCAAGTTTGTTGAAATTTGAACACTTTGAATTTTGACCATTTCTAAGCCCTCTTTCTGTATGTGTTTGGAGCCACCTGGACTAGTGCTAGACATATTTCAATGAGAAAGAAACTCATTGATAAATATAACTAAAATAATATTTCTTTTCTTGAATAAATACAAATATCAAAAGCATATTTATGAAGATCGAACCTAGTTACACTTTCTTCAACAGTTATATCGATATTAAACCTGGAAGTAGGTGTTTCAATTGATTCACTATTATTGTTGAAATAATTTTATAGATTACATTACAGAGGGAAATAAGGCAAAAGCCACTAGGGTCCTCCAAATGACCTCCTTTCGAAATAAGGGTAAAGAACATTTCATTAAGAATAACGAAGATTAACTGATCCTATCTCGATTCTTCCACCAATTTGTATACCTTTGTACCTAGGAATCCCCGAGATGCCTTGAAAAATTCTAAGGTAAATTCGTGAGGAGCTAGTGAATTATTCGTAGGTGCATTCATAACCACTATCTCCACTTCCTGGAGTGATATTAGTCTCATCAAGGCTACATTCTAATCCCTACTAATAAGTCGAGGGATATGTTGAAGAACTAAATTAATGATAGGTTGTCTCGTGAGAGAGTGCTTAGTCAGAATACCTTAGTAATACCTTACCAATTCATTTTCTATTTCCAGATGTAATTTTTTCCTCTCCCCATCAACTCCAAGAATAGAGAAGATCATGTTATTATGATGATGCTACAACATGGAGTTGCAAAATTTTTTGGAATTCTTTTCTCCCTTCATGAGCCACTATACCCTATATTTCTATTTCCAAATGATTTCTTTATGTTTTCATCACTATTTTATCTTATGGAGATTCAACCCTTCCTCTACTATGAGTCTAGAGATATTCCCTCCAAGATCATGGACTGTTGTATTCTTTGCATCTGACCTTCTAATATAACCTTATCTTCAAAAATGTTACCAAAGTCCTGCTTATTCCACAATTTTATTTGTTCCTTTCAAGCCTTAATATTTATTTGAAACGTTTGCATTTTAGACTTCCCTCAAATGTTAGACTCCAACCACCATGTTTTTAAGAGCTCCAGAAAACCAGACTCTTGTAACCAAAAAATTTCAAATCGGAAGGGATGATTTAGATGGGCTTCCTTAAAATCCAGCTCTAGTATAATCAACCAGTGACCTGACCCCATGCATGGCAAGGTAAAAAATTATACAAAAAATTCTTTGTGCAAAACCTCCTCAGATAGATGAAAACGATCCAACTGACTCACTATTTTATGTCTTCCTCCCCATTGGTTGTTCCACATTGATGATTGGGATATCAACCAGTTCAATTTTCTCTATGTATCTACTAAAGGAGGTCGATTCCTGATCTAGTCTCTGCACTCCTCCTCTTTTCTATTTGAACAATTTATTGAGATTAAAATCTCTACGAACTACCCATAAATAATATTTGATCAATTGTCTAATGCCCATGATTTGCTCCAAAAAATTAAGTTTGTCCCTCGGCAGGGAGGGATCATACACCACTTTTTAAAAACAAGCTCTTCCATCCCTATATAGCAAAACGTTCCTATCAATATTCTTGGGTTGGCCATCTAATCATGAAAAACTATCTCTAAAGGATTCCACAAAATCACCATCCCCCTACACAGCCCTTCACATCTAGGGACATAGTTTGACAACCTTTCCAACATTTTTCAACAATTGTATAAGTTTAGTTTCTTGCAAAATTACAATCACAAATTTTTCCACACTAATCCTGTCTCTAAGATATTGTTGCTTCTCCTTGCTATTTAACCCCTTGATATTTCATGATAAAATATTCATGATAAAGGTTTTAGTTGGAGCATAAATTCCTCTAGTAAAGTAGTTACTTGGACAGAGTTAACTAAGTTCTCCCTCGTATTATGCAACACTTCCTTTTTGGGTTTTCTCCCTTTTTTTTTGAGATCTTTTGTTAAGTCTTTAATGAGGATTTCTTTCCCTTTCTCCTTGAGGGCTTGAAAGGTCTGTGACCCATGTCCTTCTCCTGAATATTGTCGTCGCTTTGACATCTAATTGATTTAAGAAACTGTATAGTGTTCCCAGTTTTCTTTGGATAATTCCCCAAGATCATGTTCTGCCCATTCATTCACCATACCAACCAAGAGTCACTCTTCCCCTGAGAGTTCATTATGATCTTACTTCATTAATTGAGGTACTTCCTCGATTCTTGGTAAGCCAAAGTAATTATAGTCTCCCTCTTGAATTGCATCTTCCTCCAATTTCCTTTTCTAGGCTTGTTTATCTTGAGAATTTTTTGAAGATTTATCGGTCATTTGAATGTCTTATGAGCTATATGGATCTTCCTCCATTGCCTCTAAGGACATAAATGAATTATTGTCCTCTATTGGATGAAAAGGTTGAGTATTTCGACTCTTGTGATTCCATATTATTGTTATGACCTTGGTGAAACCCTTAGACCCTAATGTGCCCCCTACAATTTTCTCCTTCTTTCGAGACAGACAATCCCTAAACATATGGCCATGCTCATGAAAATGGCGACATTGAAAAGGTACATGTTCATAATCAATTTTCTGATTCCATATATCTCCCTGGTAATCCATCTTTATAGATTTTGGCAAGGGCTGAGAAATGTTCATGTATACACATAAATGAGAATAAGATACATTCTTACCTCATTTAGTGACCTTTGAGATCTTGAAAAAATTCCCTAAAGCATGGCCAATGCGTTCTAATATTTTTGGTATCCAAAAATATTACAACCGTACCTAAAATAGTGGTGCTAGAAACTCCTCTTTGTTTGTGTTAAAACAATCTTCCCAATGTCTGATATAGGGTCCAACATATTGTAAAAATAGGGACCTCCCTCATAAATTCAGGCTTTATCCTCCAGATTCAAAAAGATTACAATGAAAAAACCTTTTGGCCCCAAGTTTAGGCTGACTTCCCCTTTAGGTTTCCATGTATGTTGAATCCATCTCTCCAACTCCCTCTTTGTTGGCCAACCTCCGATAAATTTACAAATGAAAGGATGGTATCTCATACACTTTCTATGATCGTCCAAACATTTTTAGGGTATTAAAAATCTAGGGTTTTTTGAGGCCTTCGTAATTCACTTACCTTTCAAGCCCGCTTTCCATTTACTACTTACAATAGGTGACTGTAGAGACCTTGAGGTTCCTCCAAGTGAGTCCCTTTTATCTTCCAATTGATTATTTTTTCCAGCCATAATGTTTCGAAAGGAGGGGAAGCCCCCTCGACACCCAACTTAACACTCATCCTGTAACCTATTGCAATCATCAAACCAGACAAGATTTGATGCAAAGTAAACTAGAGAAAACCATAAGTCTTGTGATTGAACCTCACTGTGTCCAACTATCAAACATCCACCAACTTAACCATCGAAAAAAATATATCTTAAAAATGTTAAATAAAAAAATTAAATATTATAATCTTCGGTTATTCTAATAGCCTAAAAAACCTAAATTTAATATTATTGAAAAAAATGTTAAATTAAAATTTAGTCCCATAAATAAAAATATTCTTTGGTTTGGAGAAATTGTGAACCATTGTTTTTCTAGTACAAATATTCTCTAATATGAACCTTTATCCTCCCTAAATCCTTGGGTGACCCATGCCAAATGCCTAAAAAGAATAGTGTGAATCTGATTTACGAGAAAGCCAAAGACAAAAGCGTTGGTTTTGAAAATATCAATGAGGTATTTTTATGTATCTTTTCTCATTATTAGAGCTGAAAGCAGTATTTTTAATGCGTATCCCGAGAAAAGGTTTAAAAATTATATTACAAATGATGGAAAAGATGATAAGAGATAATTAAAGTAGATATAAATTTTACTATATTTCAGGTGAGGTATTTTATTTTAAAAATCGAAAAGGTTTTTATTTGTAATGAAATTGAAATTAATAACATAATTGAATTATTGTCATTTTAGATAATGTAATAGCCAAACTTAACATGCGATGTTTGAGAGAATCGTAAGTTGATGAAAATTCTTCTTTTTCTTCATTAAAAAAATACAAAAAATCCAGTGTATTTATCTTCTCTAATTAAAACTTTCAAATAGTGATGGAAATATTTATACTTATTATTAATATATTTGTACACTCTTGCATCAATAAATACCAACAATTTGGTGAAAATTAGTTGTTCAAACTATAAAAATAATTATGAAGTCAGTCACACCAAAAGATCGATCTTCTTGCCAACTAACACATCATGTTGAAATAGTACCACCTCTTGAACAAAGCTTCAACTCAATGAGTACACAAGGGTTTTAGTTACTAAATATTCACTCAACAAGATACCTATACCCCAATAATTCTAGCAATAATTCACAATATCCAAGTGATCTAAAAAATGGTGTGATGGAGAGGCCTTTGGCTTACAACAAAACATTTCCTATTAGGGTTTCAGTGTATAATAACTCTACTATTCACGCTCCTAATGGGTGATGCCTCTAAATATGGGTTTCTTACCTAAAAACAATGTTAGGTTTGATAATGGGATTTGGTATCCCCGTCGAGCTAGGTACATCGCCAACCTCCTCTACCTACTTAATCAATTCTTAAATAGTCTTCAATGACACCAATTACCAATACAATGCAGTGATTAGTTCTCCTTTCTTGAGGAGCCATTCATTATCACAATCAACAAGTTTCCTAAGGGAAAACTTCCTTTTCCATTTTCCTAAGAACTAGAACAATACTCGAGATCTTGTTCCTATTCTCACCTTCTACTTTTTTCCAACCCCTTTCCTAAATAAGTTAACATACTCATTTCTTCATGAAATATATCTCCCAAGAAAACCCACCAACCACTTCCCTTCGTTTGAAGGATGATATCTAGGGTAGATCAAATTTTCAATGTATAAATCGAGTACATCAATGACTAATTAATAGTTCAAGATGTCACTTTCAGAATTTGATTCATGCATGGATGATACCACTCGTCTAAACCACCTAGGCCACAACAAATTGAAAAATAAATAACATATCTAAATATATTTATGGTGAAAATAGGGTTAAGGTTAAAAATAATTAGGTTATATGATAATGTTTAGTAGGTTAAACCTAGAACCCTTTAGCCTTAAACTTTAAGATAACATAGGAACAATGTTTCAAATGTTGTATAATATTATTTCCCATTCCCATGCCTAATAAACTCCTAACTCTAGGCTAATTGTCCTTATTTAACATAAGTCCTTCCCTTGATGTGGTTCCCACCAAAATATTAATACTCATATAGGTTTCTCCTAACATCTAACCTAGATAATTATGACTCATGTGGTTATCATTTCACGCATATCATTTCTCAATATAATTTCTTGTTCCACAAAAAAAATATTTTTTCTTCACTTGTCTTAATGTTAATGATATCAAGTAGCAATACGATTAGTCATAGTAAATCATAAAACATAAATCAATTCAACAAATGTATATCCTAGATATATGAGGAAAGCAACCACATGTGCATATTTTAAGCCAATTTAGCAAGTTCATATTCCAAAACAATTGATATATAACATGTTCTAAAAAATAAGATGCCCAGTGACAACCAAGAATACATAATCCAATGAAATGAATATAGTCTCGAAATTTAATAGTGATATCCCCAAGAATAATAATAATGTCTCATGACATTCATAATAGTAAATAAACAAGGGAAATTCTCCAAATATACTGTCACCACATTGCATCCACCCAAAACTGAGGAGGAGGATTTATCCTTAACCCCAATGGAAAACTAGTGCTTAAATACTCCTGGGGATTGGGCAAGAGAACCAACAACCAGGTTGAAATGTTTGGTCTTCAGCGATGGCTAAATTTGGAAAAAAATGGATATTGCTAATATTCTAATACTGGGAGACTCTCTTATTACCATCCAATATCTTCTCTAGGGCTCCTTTCCTAAGGAAAATCAATTAAAGTTGCTCCTTCACATAATTTTTGGTGCCCTTAGCTACTTTCATCTCAAGTGATTCTTTCATATCTTAAGAAATCAAAGTAAGAAAGTGGATGCACAATAAAACCACACATATTTTAAACTTGGGACAAACCAACATCAAAAACTTGTTAGGATGGAGAAACATCCCATAATTCTTTCCATCTCATCAATAGACTATCCAAATTTTTCAGAGCATCTTTTCCAACCCTATGGAAATTATATAAAGAACAATGGACCCAATTTTTATACCCCTCCCATCTCTCACATTGGGTCTATCCTATAGGGTGTGATCCATATTCTTGGAAATATATTAGAGGTGAGGTGCTGAATGTGAAACATTGACGCCATGTAGATATTTATCTCATATGGAATTCACATGTGTTTGGAACCTTGGATGGACAATGTCATAACTAGAAACTTAGATCTTGCATCTGAGAATTTGATAGCTGCAAGGTGGTGGATGATCGTGAAATCTAATGGTGATTATATTTTTGGAGTGCGTGGGAGCCTCAGCCAGGGGGTTAAATCTATAAACAACAATTAGTTAATTTGTAGTTGGCCTCCATGGTGGTTAAACCTAGTAGGGTGTTGATTGATTAACTCTTTAATTTGGGTGAATAATTTTTCTAAAGAAGGCTTCACCAACTATGATTTGGGGTTTACTTTGGGTAATTGTTTGGTCAAGTTCTCCACGGTTGGAAAGCATAATATTTTCTGGTCTTCAGGGGGTGTTTTGAGCTGCTTAGAAAATTCAGTGGCGTTGTGTTTCCCTTTGTTGGATTATGTGGTCAACATCTTTCTCAATCCATCTCTTCTCCCCAATAAATTTTGGAAAGGTGTGTAGTGGGTCATTCATTGGGTCGAGATAGATCTATTTCCATTCACCAAGATGGGGTGGTGAATATGGAAACAACTCATATTTCCATGTGAGGTTATGTGGCCAGTTTGGAACTCTTCTTGCTCTCAAGTACCATACAATGTGTAATATTGAATTTTATATGTGCTCTATAGCCCCCTTTAGTATAAAATTTAGTGTATCGTTCAATTTTTTCCTTGTCATAATTCCCCTTTGTCTCGTAGGAATTCTCTTCTCTGCTTGATGTCTACTTAGTGCCCTAGCAAGCCAATTTTCCTTCAAGCATTATACTTTGTGTATTTTCAGTTCATTTTGTGGAAATCCTCTCTATTACGGGAGGTTTATCCTCTCTGTTGGCCATATAATTAATTCCCTTTGCAATTGGACTCTCCTCCCCCCCAAGGCTTCTCAATTATCCCTAATTGAATCCCTTAGATTTCTCTCATTCCCTGGGTCTCCTGTCTCTCTCTACAACCTTTCCTTTGACCCTTGGACCCTTTGACATCAGGCCCACTTTAACCATTGACTCCTTTCTCTTGGAAACTGCACTATGGCACTTTGGAAAGACCCCTCAACCATTACAGGTTATAGCAACACAAACATCAAGCACCCACAACAACTCAAGGATTTACACACAAAGAATTTGGATTTGCAATGAAAATTTCATCAACAAGCAAACACAATCATATTCCTTGTGGATGAACTCCAGTCTCTCAAAGACAAGGTCAATCATTAGGATGACAAAATTGACACTTTACATAGGAAATTAATTGAGGTGCAAATGCAGATGGAGGCAGACAAAAATCATAGTTCAACAAATAATGCACTTAGACAATCTCCTCAAAATTTTCTTATTGATTTAAATTGGCCCCCATCAGATGATTACTCTCCCCTTTGATTATGAATTCCGTCTGTAAATTTGTTCTTTTGTTAGGTCAATTTTAAGATTGTGTGTCTGTCAATCGTTTGGTGTATGCCACAAATTGCAACAGTGGGCTTTCATTCTGAAATTTTGGCACCTATCTCAAGTTCTTCTTTAAAAAACAAATGTATGAAAAAACAATGTAATTATCTCTTGAAAATTTTGCTGCGATCGGGTGCAGACTTAATATACGAACTACTCATTTATATTAAAAAACAGGGAAACAAGGGAAATAGTTGCAATGCAATTATTCCTGCCTTTAAATTAGTATAGGAAATTCAACTTGTGTGAGTGTATATACAAAAGTTTAAGGGTTGGAACCATCTACATATGCATATCTATTTTGTATCATTTGTATTGGTCTAACTATTGTTTATTAGACATTTAACATATTTTGTTACTAAGTCATGAATTAACTAAATTATAACTTTATTTTAAAACAATAATAATTATTATTAATGATAAAAAGAAATAATATATAAGTTAAACATATTTACAATTTAAAAGAATCATGTAACACAATTCTCAATCATGGGGATTTACCCCTACTTTATCATGGAGATTTGTTACAATACCATGATCCAATACCATGGCTTATCATTACTACATGCTCAAATCTATAAGTCATTTCATATGACACTTGTTCATATGACATTATTTATAATTAATGAATTAATTAAAATGGAAAAAAGACATAACTACTTTGAAAATAAATCTTATTCTTTAGTTTGTGTATATTATTATGAATATTTTAGAATATTCTACTAAGGTTAAATCTTTACCATCCACATTCTGAAAGCCTTATCCAAAATAGACATGTCTATCAACATAATTATTTATATAAGTGAATTATTAAAAAAAATATTATAAGTTAAATTTATTTGTAGATAATATTATTTTATGCTTGAGCCTTGAGAGTTAGCTCAATTGGTCAAGTCCCTATTTCTCACACATATTTGTTATTGAGAGGTCTTTGGTTCAATTCTCTTTATGTGATTAATGGAAAGAAAATATCATAATCAAAATGGATCATATAAGCTTAAAACTATAAATTAAGATGAAAATATAAAAATAAAAATTGAAATACAAAATCTAAAAAACAATTTATAAATAATGAAAAAGCTAAAAATTACTTTTTTGTTTGTTTGTTTGTTTGTTTGCAAAGATTTTTTAACAACATTATATATTTACGTTAATGAAAATAAGATAAGATAAATATAAAGTGAGAAACAACTTATAAATAAACAATGCAAAAAGCTAAAAATAGTGTATGTGATGAATTCAAGAGTTTTGGAAATTGGTAAGATTGAAGGAAATAAAGGGTGCATCAGAGGGAGAATGATAACAATTCCCTTCTCTAATAATTATGTTTATTAAAATCATTTAATTATTTAAGTGACCTTTCCTGAAAATATTTTGGCCCTCCATAGATGTTATGAATGATTTTAATAATAGAGAGTTTGTCCTGTCCCTTATGCTATATATGTGGGTGATACAACTATAAGTGACAAGCAACCAAATATTTGCGCAAGGCACTGATTAGAATCAATTATCCATCGTGATATATAAAATACTCACAAATAAGAAAATATCACATATGAAGCCAAGGAACTACACGAGAACACTCAAAGTTCCATTTAAGATGGAGATTTTTCGAGGCCTTCTATTGAAGATTGTTACTATTTTTTTCGTGAACACAATACAATATATTGCATGCCAAAGTGTCTACATTATAACACTTATATTTATATGTCAGGAAATAATTATAAGGGAGTGAAATTTCATAATGCATATACAATATATATTATATAAATGTCAAGAAATAATATAAAGAAATGATAGCTCGTGATGTAATAAATGAAATTTTAGTGAATGTGTTTTTTCATGCATCATATTAAAAAGAGTTCATACATGTGTGAAAGAAGTGTTGTGTAGGATGGAGTTGTGCCAAATAAGTGTGCAGAGGCATGAATATGTGTGGTGTGAAAGTGAGGATGTGTGCGGAAGGAGGAACACATAGAAAGGGAATTATTGTGCGACAGTCAGATGCCTTCAACTTCTTTAGCGAGCCCAAATGTTCAACACCTAACCACTCTTTTAAATTAGAACATACAAAAACATCTAACACTTAGATGTTTGTCAATTGCTTCAACCGTTGTATGCTCTTCACATCACAACAACGTACCATCAACTTCTCCAAGAAAAAAAAGATAAGTCAATATCATGATCTTTATGTAATACGAGCATGTAGAATGTTGATAAATAATGCAAGCCACACCAAACAACCATAATAAGCTTAGCAATCACAAAAAAATATATTACCATTTTTATTTGTCAAGTTATATGAATTTGACTTCAAGCTTAACCCGTGGCTTGAGAAACCATGACCCAGAGGCAGCTAAACCATCAAAATCACCTGAGGCTCTAGCTTGGCCTTGACCACATCAACCCTTAACATGATTGGATTTTTTCCCATAGAGTTTCAAGCTGATGACCTTCACATCATGAAGTGACTTAATAATACACCCCATCACTGTCTATTATACGCCTCATGGGCTCCATAACCAATTTTAATATGAAGCAAAGGCTTCAATACTACATATTACCTTAGTCAAATATGTTTTTTTTCCCTTTAAAATAATAATAATAATAATAATAATAATTTAACATACAACATATTTCTCATTATTTAAAATTAAATATTTTTTGCAACTATAATTTCTTTTCAATTTGGAAGTTTTTTAACCACTTCATCATTTATATGAGAATTTTCATATTAAATATTATTTATAATTTCAGGAATTTATAGTCTTTTATATTTGTTATATTAAATTTATATAACTTGAATTTGAATTTTTTTAATAAAGGATCATTTTTATTTTTATATTCTTTGTTTCAAATACAATTTTTAATTTGTCAAATGTTTAGTTTTTAGTGTTGAAAAATGTAACTAGGCTCGGTCTTCATTTCTTGTAATGTACTTATCAAAAGAATAAAGAAAAGAATTATTATTATTATGACTTATTAAAGCATGGGTTTCATGCTTGGGTCATCATGTTTTAGGTCAAAGTCTCTATTGAGGACTTGTAAGATTTATTTTGAGTTAGTAGAGTCATTGTACTTTTAAAGAGACCCTTCTTGGGCTTTTGAAGCATGTAAAAAGGTTAAGTATTAAGTCAAATATGAATTATGTTGTCTCCACACCAAGTCGGCCTTAAGATGATCAAGTCGGCCTCAAAGAGGGTTATTCGACCTCACCAAATGACTATAAATGAAGTATTTTGAATTCCATTTGAAGCACTCTGTCACAAGCAAGTTCGATGTCTCTTGAAGCTTGAAAAAGTTTGAAATAGAGGAATGAAGAAAAGGAAGTGCGAGTTTGGTCTAGGAGAAGTAAAGGAAGAAGATCAAAATTTTGGTGCATCTATCTCTCTCTTTCGTGCCTTGGTTTTGAAAATCAAAGTTCTCTTGTTGATGTCATAGACAATTGTCGTATGTTGCTGCTATGAGATCAAAGTATAGGTCGAAGTTCCTATTGCTGGATGTTGTTGCCTCTAGAAGTTGTAGTGGGCCAAGGTCGAAGTTTCTAAGAGAAGATCGAAACATTCCAGTGAATATCAAAGTCTCCAAGGCAAGATAGAAGTTATTGGGTCGAAGAAAGTGTTGCCACTACTGTTGTTGCTTCCATGTAAAGTAGAATCATTTGCAAGAGAAGAGTAAGGCTGACTTAGTGTGGAGAAAATTTTGTGTCAAGGTCTAGAGTCTTGGAATATCTCTGGAAAACTATTGAAGGAATAATTAATGAGTGGGCTTGCCCCTAGAGAGGGGTTTTTCCCTAGCTATGAGCCTATATCTAGTGTCCATTAGTTTAAGTGCTTTTTCTTTGGTAATTGCTTGATGAACTAAAAGAAAGAAGATATAAAGAAACCTAATAAGAAGTCAAGAACATCACAAGTAATTATCAAGTATAAGAAATTTTTTCTACCTTTTTGATTTTCTAACATGGTATCAGAGCTTTAGTGAAGAAAGAAGGAAAAGGAGTCTCAAGCACTTGATCAAGGAATCATTCAAAGGGATTAGTCAAGGGAAGAAGTTTACTATCTTCAAGGAAAATATCTAACACAATCAAGGGAGAGAACAAACTTGAAGAAGCCTCCAACTATAGATCTTGGAAGAAGAGGATTGACCTCATCCTTGAAAAGCACAAGGTTATATAATTGGTCAAAGGAAAAGTAAAGAAGCCTACATATGACTAGTGATGCTGACAAAGTAAAGTTCTGAGAATTAGAACTGGTGGCCATGGCTCTAATTGTAGAAGGAATAAAGGACAACCTTGTCCCATGTATAGCCAACATCGATCATGCTCAGGAAATGTATGAAGTCTTGTCAAATTTATCCACTATTAAAAACACTAGTCAAGTAGAAAGCTTGAAGAATGAAATAAGGACTACAATGATGACTAAAGAAGACACAATGGCCTCCTTCTTTGTAAATATAGCAAGAATCAAAGATGATATTTTGGCCATTGATGAAATTGTTCTAGATAAAGAACTCGTGATCGCTACTCTATTAGGATTGCCACATACTTGGAGTGCATTTGCTACAGGAATTAACAGTTGGAAGGAAGCTCCCACTTTTTTAAGAACTATGGAATGCTTGCAGTTAAGAAGAATTAATGATTTCACTAGTTGCCAATCCTGAAGGAGTTTCAAATGCCTACACTGCTCAACACAAAGGAAATAAATCGAAAAGACCAAGCAAGAAAGTAGACATGTCCAAGGTAGAATGTTATCAGTGTTGCTATCACCCGGGATGGTGGGGGTTAGGTTGTGTCAACCCTTCAACCTTGGAGTAACTATTTCAAACCATATTTTGATTGGAAGTTAGCCCTTCCAATCTGAGAGGGCTCTCTCAATATTTTGAAGAATTCCTATGGCTAACTCTGGTTTTCTATTTTGATATTTTGGGTGAAAGAGTGTGAGGGTAGCCACCATTGGGCATGGAGTCAGTCAAAGAAAATCAACAACAAACAACACACTATTTTATGGAAGATGAGGCATTTTTGGTTTCCTAAGGTGGGTAAGACATTCACAGTAATCACAACAAATTAAAGGAAGTTGAAGAAATACAATATTGAATTCCAAGTATTCAAAAAGTTGCAAAACTAATAATAATAAAGCATGACAAGATGGGACTGAAACCAAAATGAATCTCAGGTCAAAACGGAGTTGCTGCAACTGAATTTCTATTAACTGAAAACATATAACGGATGGTTCTCTCATCATCAATCCTATTTTGGAGAGTCGAGAGTCTACATATTTATAAAGAAGAGATCCCATTACATAATCTGCCACTTGGGCTAGATAACTATCAGATCTGCTCCTATTTGTTTAATAAAACACTGAGCTTTCTAAGGGATTTATGTTATGATAGAGTTCGAATAAAAAATGGAAGTCTGTATGAACTATTACAATAATTAAGAAAATTGTTGTAGCATGGCACTGCATCTGTGGAAACTCAAACATCTGGCTTTCAAATTTTCTATGTTGTTTTTTGTTTAAAGTGTTGAGAATGCCTCGTTGTCTTCTGTATCTTGTTGTCTCTTCGTCTCACTGCCCTTTTTCTTTGTGTTTTGTGTCTTGTTTCCATGTGTTCTTGTGCTCTATTTAATGACCATACTGCTGGAAATATGTCGAGAAACACCCTCACTATGTCATGGAGTGGAAGAGGAATGGATTCTTATCTCAACTATTAATCTGGGTGGTTTTAACATCGTAATCGCAAAACAGGAGGAAGAGATTTAACACTATTTTTTAGTGATTTTCTAATGTTCAGGATGTGATTTTTTTCAAAATTACAACACGTAACCTTATCGGATCCATCAAAATCAGCAAGAGGAGGGAATTAGGAGGGACTGGCGATATTGCTATCAATGGGGAAAGTTCCGAAATGTGATATCAATCTTTATCGCAATCGGGGTATCGGGGTTTATCGTAATTGCGGCATTGGAGTTATTGCAATCAACAAGGGGAGAGGTTTGTGATATCACATCAAAATATGAAGGATATTCTTGCGATATTGCATTAGCGGGCGGGTCTGCGATAATATGATATCGGCGGGAATGCGATATCGCAATCGGCGGGGAGGAATTCTTATCGCAATCGGCAATGGTGGGGGGAAAGGCCTTAGTTATGCGGTGATTATGCGAGTTGTGATTGCAATTGCGCAATCACAACAGGGAATGGAACAGAGTGTCGATTATGGTATAGAGACATGTGGCTGCAGACTCAGTTTACGTAACGGAGCATCGGGTTATATATATAATACTATGTATATATATAATGGTTTGTGGCAATGCGTTTGTATTACAATTGCAATTGGGAAGGTGAATGGGCGGAGGTGTTATGTATAGGAAAATGGGAAAGGCTAATTGCCAGTCCTAGCCTTCTTAAAAAAGTCTTCGGCATGTTTATATATAATGTGATATATAAAAAAAAAGGTTTGTGGCTAGAGTTATGCGATTCAGTAGGTTTTGTGTCTAGAGTTTAAATGTAATACAAGAATGGTATACGACTAGAGTTTGGTTTTCTAACAAATGAAGGGAAATGTGGAATATTAATAATGGAGGGAAATGTGGAGAATGGCTAGGGTTATGAATGGAAATGCCTAGAGTTAGAATGGGTTAGGGTTAGAGTTGGGTTACGGGTAATGAATGGAAAAGGCTAGAGTTATAAAATCAAAGGATGAAATGGGATGGGTTTTAGAGAATATGGGAATTTCTCCAAAACAATAGAATAAACATGTCCTTCCTTCTTTATTCTCCAAATGCGAAGCACAACAACCTCTTTTAGAAAAACAACAGATAGATGAAAAGATCAATGATGGAAAACGTGAACTAATAAAACTAAAAAGTATTTTTAGTGGTTATCATGGATAACATTGGCTCCAATGGGGATGTTGTGCCCCCATGGTGCAACAAAGAGCCAGCAAACCAGTTTCCTGACCATTAGGATGATCCCATCTGAAGACTACGTTTAAGCCCGCTTCACCAAACTGAAAAGAAAATTGCAACATGTAATCTAAAGTTGAAAGAAATACTTTCCCAGCAAGCTTATTTATGTCCTACTCTAACATATGAAAATCCACTTGTTTAATTCAAGCAATGAAACCTCCAGTACAACCAGTCAAAGAGTAGATTCAACACTAGGGTTCCTTGACTGTATTCAAGTGGACCATCCATTGGGAACTCAAAATAAAAACTGAATCCATCACTTGAGCTGATAAATGGAAGAGACTTCACCTTCACTGATGTCTGTAATAGACTTACCAAAGGATCTTGATAATCATGAAAAATCACCTTTTCTTGATGAATAATACCATGAGGACTGAATCCATCCATAATTGATAGTCTTTGTTGTCCTATGTCTTCAATTTCAAGAGTATCATCAAATAAAAAGGCAACAATAGATTTATTTTCCCTTCCATGTGAATCAATAAAAACATCCATGCACCCTTGAACATCTTCAAACATGTCATCCATATTGTTTGTATCAAAACTACTCTTTTTCTTAGCAAACAAATCAGATATAATCGTTGGTAGTTTTGCTTGAGGAATGTAACCTTGATTCTGAACACTAACAACTCCTATACAAACAAATTTATGCATTTCCTCCATATCATTTTTATGATCCTCAAATAGAATAGGTAAAACTTGTATATTCAACTCTTTATGTAACTCAGGTTTACCTAAAAGTGAACTATCATGCACTTCAACCAAAACAACATAATTATGATCTTCAATGGAAAAAATTTCTTGTCTAGGTATACAACTTTGTTCACATGTTACGTCACCGTTTAGAATTTTCCTGCATGTATTTTCAACAACCTGATCTTGAGGAGTTTCTTCTTGACATAAAATTTCAGAAAAGTAATCATACCTTTGACTGTATATAGATTGACAAGGCTGTAAATATTCATGGATTTCATGAACTATGTCTTGACATTCAAATTTCTGGTCCATTTCATCTTGAACTAAAGAAGATACATCTGATCATCATGACAACTAGCTTGAGAAGAAATTCATAGAGTGCCTCTAACACCTCTTCATCATCCATACATTCTACATCATCATCAATACTATTGAGATATTGAATGAAACCTTTCCAAACATTACGACAGTCTTGAAACAATGATGATGAAGGATGAGACTTCCAATGATGTTCAAAAAATATTCTATGGAAATATTTAAGAGAACACAAGCTTCCTGCTGGCAACCCTTCATACCATATTCTAGCTTTGTCTTCAAGGGCAGCGATAAACATCTTCATGAGACAATCCTCAAGAAAATCAACAATTAGTCTACATACATGTATATGGAATTTAACCAAGTGTAAACCAACATCATCTTCCTTTTCATATTTGAACATGGGAAGATGGGTTAACCAATCAACACAAGGCATAGGATTTGGAAAACCATGGATGTGAGATTGATCCATAGGAGCATACTTGATATTTCTTCTTGTAGTAGAACTCATCTTGGAATTTATTCAATCTATCGATCTGTAAGTAGTGGAGTCACCAAGAAATTCCAATCTTCAGTATCCTTAAAGATTGGAGTCGCCAGGGTAATATCACTCCTTCATAACTTCTGATTTCCTGTTACCCTCATAAATCAGAAAGAAGAGACTAAAAAAAAATCCCGAAAGAGGAGATTTTCGGCTCCCGGAAGACGCACGAAAATGTTATCACTCAGGTTGGTGGGGGTTGGGTTGTGTCAACCCTTTAACCTCAGAGTAACTATTTCAAACCAACTTTTTATTGGAAGTTAGCCCTTCCAATCTGAGAGGGCTCTCTCAATATTTTTAAGAATGCAGATGGCTAACTCTATTTTTCTATTTTGATATTTCGAGTGAAAGAGTGTGAGGGTAGCCACCATTGGGCATGGAGTCAGCCAAAGAAAAACAATAACAATCAACACATTGTTTTATGGAAGCTAAGGCATTTTTGGTTTCCTAAGGTGGGTAAGACATTCAAAATAATCACAACAAATTAAAGGAAGTTGGAGCAATACAACAATGAATTCCAAGTATTCAACAAAATGTAAAAACTAATAACAATAAAGCATGACAAGATGGGACTGAAACCAAAATGAATCTTAGGTAAAAACAGAGTTGCTACGAATGAATTTATTTATTGAATTTAGGCTTCTATGATCCATATCAATTTAATCAAGAAGGTTTTCGGCGATAATCACATCAAAATTAATTTGTCGACGCGCTTTGAACCAACAAGTGTGGTTCATGGTCAAGACAAGATGAAGAACCAGATCATGGAAACAGGTTAAATAGATAGATCCATCATTCAACGACTAGAAATAAACAACTACAATTGACCAAGGAAAGGACTGGGCAACGACTACAATTGTCTGGGCCAAGAGACAGGCAAAATAATATTAATTAGTTAATTAATAACTAATTAGTTAGTTTGTTAAATTTATTTATTATTAATTTTATTTGTAATAAACAAATATTATATTTAACTACATTTTATGAACCCAAATTAAGAACTTGAATCTTAAATAATTGATTATCCTCTTTATTGTTTTAAAAGTGAATAAACTTAAAAGGACTCCTATAATTATAGGAAAGAATAAATGAATAGTTAGTTAATTAGTTAAATTTTGTTTATCCATTAAGCTAAGCAAGTTTTTTTCATATCAATTTGTTTATAAATAATTAAATATTTTGATTATTAGATTTAATTATTTTCATTAACCAAAGGAACCATCGTATAAGGAGGATTAAACCTAAAGGTTTATCAATTAATCCACTAATTAGTTTTATATATATGAATTATCTTCTATATAAGATAAATTTTTTATTTAAATATCAAGAATAATAAAACTAGGTCAAGTAAGATTTTAGAATTTTAAACTAAGAAAAAAATATCCTAATGAATAAATGAAAAAGGGGGAGCTTTATAGATCTAAAAAAAAAAAGGTAAAAAAGGTAAAAAATTAAATTAAATAAATAAGTATATAGGAAAGGGAATAAAGGGAGAAACAAATAGTCCAAAAGATGAGGGAGTAAAAAACCAGAGAATAAAGCAAAGACAAGGGTGAACCGGGGGGGGGGAGAGGCTAGGAGGAAAGGGCAGGGATCCAACAACTGCTAATCTTCCGACCGTCATCCCTATTGAGATTCCTTGGCCTTCTTTTGATTTCAATGGCCTCCCTCAAAATTCCAGTGATGAAAAGGAGAAATCTTGGCAATAAGCTGGGCCTCATCAATACATATATGATGCTTAGTATTCTCTGCGTGCTCCACCAGGGAAAAAGAACGGGTCCTCCCATGTTTGATGTCAGTTGCATGCTAATGAATTCTCTAATTAATAGAGCGCCCAATTTCACCAACATAAGGGGTCCCACAAGAACAAGGAATAACATAAACACCTTTCTTATCCTTGGGGTCAATAGGGCCTTTAACAAATCTTAGGGAGCTATGAATGATGTTCAGGGGTCTAACGGTTGAGGGAACGTTGTGCTTCTTAAGGATTTTCGCAATATTTTTAGTGGTCCCCTGGATGAAAGGAAGATGAACCCCAGAGATTCGATATTTAGGGTATTTCTTAACCCTGGGACCTCTTCTAGCTTTAAGGAAATATTTAAAACCTTGGTGCCTACTATGCCCATTACTAACGAAAACATTAAGGAGATGGGATTTCTCTTTATCAAGGTTATTTGCAACAGAGATTCTCAACGAACGAGTGGCTAATGTGTTGAGAACACCCAACTTTTGAGCGGGGAAATGATGATATTTGGCATGAAGATACTACTTAGTGTGAGTTTTCTTTTGAAACACCTGGTGGGAGAAAGAACCGTCATCATTCCTCAAAATGAGAACATCAAGGAAAGGCAGGCACCCGTCAATTTCTTGCTCCATAGTAAACTTTATGGAGGAAGACTGATTATTGATATGCTGAAAAAAATATCTAACTCTTCTTGGCCATGAGACCAAATGTTCAGGGGTCTAAAGGTTGAGGGAACATTGTTCTTCTTAAGGATTCTCACAATCTTGTCAGTGATCCCCTGGATGAAAGGAAGATGAACCCCAAAGATTTGATCTTTAGGGTCTTTCTTGACCCTGGGACCTCTGCTAGCTTTAAGGAAAACTTTTAGACCTTGGTGCCTACTATACCCATTACTAACGAAAACATTAAGGAGATGGGATTTCTCTTTATTAAGGTTCTTTTCATTAGAGATTCTAAGTGTACGAGTGGATAGTGTGTTGAGAACACCCAACTTTTGAGCAGGGAAATGATGAGATTTGGCATGAAGAAACTGCTCAGTGTGAGTTTTATTCCGAAACACCTGGTGGGAGAAAGAACGTCATCATTCCTTGAAATGAAAACATCAAGGAAAGGAAGGCACCCATCAATTTCTTGCTCCATAATTAACTTTATGGAGGGTGACTGATTGTTGAAATGCCGGAAAAAATATCTAACTCTTGTCCATGAGACCAAATGTTTAGGGGTCTAAAGGTTGAGGGAACATTGTGCTTTTTAAGGATTCTTGTAATCTTGTTAGTGGGTCCTTAGATGAAAGGAAGATGAACCCCAAAGATTCGAGCTTTAGGGTCTTTCTTAACCCTGGGACCTCTGCTAGCTTTAAGGAAATATTTCATACCTTGGTGCCTACTATACCCATTACTAACGAAAACTTTAAGGAGATGGGATTTCTCTTTATCAAGGTTATTTTCATTAGATATTCTTAGTGCACGAGTGGCTAGTGTGTTGTGAACAACCAACTTTTGAGCAGGGAAATTACGAAATTTGGCATGAAGATACTGCTTAATGTGAGTTTTATTCTGAAACACCTAGTGGGAGAAAGAACTGTCATCATTCCTCGAAATGAGAACATCAAGGAAGGCAAGCAACCATCAATTTCTTGCTCCATAGTAAACTTTATGGAGGAAGATTAACTGTTGAGATGCTGGAAAAAAATATCTAACTCTTTTAGACCCCTGAACATCATTCTTAGCTCCCTAAGATCTGTTAAAGAACCTGTTGACCCCAAGGACAAGAAAGGTGTTTATGTTATTCCTTGTTCCTGTGGGACCCCCTACGTTGGTGAAATTGGGCACTCTATTAATCAGAGAATTCATGAGCACGTGGCTGACATCAAACATGGGAGGAACCAGAGCACGTAGAGAAGACTAAGCATCATATATGTATTGAGGAGGTTGAGGTTATTGCCAAGATTTATCCTTTTCATCACTAGAAGTTTAGGGAGGCCATTGAAATTAAAAAGTTTGAGGAATCTCAACAGGGATGACAACTGGAAGATTAGCAGCTGTTGGATCCTTGCCCTTTCCTCCTAGCCCCCCCCCCACCCCCTACCCTTGGTTCATCCTTGTCTTTGGCTTTTATTCTTTGTTTTTTTACTCCCTCGTCTTCTGGATTGTTTGTTTCCCCCCTTATTCTCTTTGCCTTATTTATTAGTTAATTACCCTCTCTCTCTCTCTCTCTCTCTAAAAATTCTAAAAATGTTACTTGACCCTAGTTTTATTAAATAAAAAATTAATTTATAATAGAACATATTCATATATAAACTATTTACTGGATCAATATATAAAACTATAAGTTAAACCCCTTATACGATGGTTCCCTTGGTTAGTGAAAAATAATTAAATCAACAATCAAAATATTTAATTATTTATAAACAAATTCGGCATGATAAAAAACTTGTTTAGCTTAATGAATAAAAAAAAATTAACTAATTAACTAACTATTCCATTTATTCTTTCCTATAATTATAGGAGGTCCTTTTAAGTTTATTTTACTTTTAAAACAAATAAAGAGGATAATCAATTATTAAGATTCAAGTTCTTAATTTGAGGTTCATAAATATAGTTAAATATAAGATTTATTTATTACAAATAAAATTAATAATAAATAAATTTAAAAAACTAACTAAGTAGTTATTAATTAACTAATTAGTATTATTTTCCCTATCTCCTAGCCTAGTCAATTGTAGCCGTTGCCCAACACTTTCCTTGGTCAATTGTAGCCATTTATTTCTAGTCGTTGAATGATGGATCTCTCTAATTAACCTGTTGCATGATTTGGTTCTTCATCTTGTCCTATCGATGAACCACACTTGTTGGTTCGAAACTCGTCGACAAATGAATTTTGAAGTGATTCTCGCTGAAAACCTTCTTGATTAAACTAAATTTATATTAACTGAAAACATATACAAAGTATGGTTCTCTCATCATCGATCCTCTAGAGAGTCGAGAGTCTACATATTGATTAGAGAAGAGATCCCATTACATTATCCGCCACTTGGGATAGATAACTGCTAGATCTGTTCCTATCTGTTTAATAAAACACTAAGCCTTCTAAGGGATTTCTGTTATGATAATGTTCGAATACAAAATGGAAGTTTGTATGAACTATTACAATAATTAAGAAAATTGGTGTAGCATGGCATTGCATATGTGGAAACTCAAACATCTGGCCTTCGAATTTTCTATGGTGTTTGTTGTTGAAAGTGTTGAGAATGCCTCGTTGTCTTCTGTATCTTATTGTCTCTTTGTCTCACTGCCCTTTTTCTCTGCATTCCAGGTCTTGTTGCCTTGTGTTCTCGTGCTTTGTTTAATGGCCATGTTGTTAGAAATACGCCGAGAAACACCCTCGCTATGTCATGGAGTGGAATAGGTGATCCGAAATGGGGGTTTAACAGCTTGTTATGCTTACAAGAACCTCCCACTCCAAAGATTAACAAAATATATGATCCGATCTAGCTTATGTTGACAATTGAAGAATTAAGTACTTGAAACAGGTGTATGCCTTTGTTTATTTTTAAATGTTTAAGTGCTTTAAGTCAATTTGTTTCTGCTGATATTAAACACACATAATAGCCATATAATGTAACAAATAAACATCAACACATAATAGCAAATTTAATTTAGGAGTTCACCCGAATATCGTGGGCTACGTCTCCTTGAGATTTTGTCATCTTGACTTGGCTCTTTGGGATTATGGCAAAGTTTCTTTTACAAGTTCCACACTCAACTCCAAAGGTTACTGAACTGAACCAATGGGCTTATAAAACCATATATATCCCTTTCATGGTTGTCATCACTCTGCAAACATATCTAAGGTCTCTTAGACTTGATTCCTTCAATCGGTACACTGAGCTTCCCTGAGATTCTTGATGGCACTAACTCCTTCAGGATTCTTCAGCTGTCATTGAAACCTCTTCTACTATCTCCAGCACATATCAGACATAAAAAATAGATTGATCATTTTCTCAAAATGAGCACCACATCCCCAAACTAGGCCTTCCTCCATGGTTGGCATTAGGATGCCTCAAACTTCCCTGTAGTATCTTGGCCTTTAGAAGTCTCCATATGCTTCCATAAACACTTGAAATGGATTCATAAGGCTAATTACAGTCACGAATGATTGTTGGTTTACTGAGAACAAATACTGGTAGCTCCTGCAACTGCCTCCAACCCCTCATGGCCCTGAGCTCCAAAATCTCCCTGGATGAAAATCTTCTTGAAGATGGCTTCTTCAGCTTCTTTGGACTATTCCATTGGCTTCATAAGGCTCCAATTAGCCTAGCTAGCCTCTTTTGTCACTCTCTTAGGTCGAAAACTGCTTCTGGAGTTCCTTTAGGCAGTTTCCCCTAGAGATCCTCCATTAATTTTGGTTAACTGCACTTAACTATAGTTAATTTGGAAAAATCCTACTTTTCTGGTGCTCCGCCAAACTAACCATCGGAGCTAGCATTTATGTTAACCATCTAGCATGCATGTGAATGGTTAATTTGCCGAAGGTTAGGGGATAAGACCGTTAAGGTCGACGGTTTGTTGGCAAATGATTTACTTCGCGGATATTTGACCAGGTCTTATGGGATCGCTGGCGGCCCTAACCCTCGAATCTACAATGTTTAAAACATAAATACAAAATTTTTACTTGATATGTTAAGAATCACCATAGAGAAAAGTTGGTAGCACGCTTATTTGTCTTGTCAGAGGTCACGGGTTCGATTCCATCGGACCCCAACAAAATTTTACCATACCATTCCAGGGCCATGTGGCAGCCTCTGGGCTTGCCATGTTCAGCACCTAATTGGTCAGCCAAAAGGAATATTTTGGGGAATATTCCTTGGAATATTTTTTTTAAATTTCCCAAAAATCAATTTATTCTTGGAAATTACAGTTTACTAGACTTTTCAAATTTCGATAACTCCTTCATACGGTGTTGGTTTTTCGAACCATTCATGGTGTCGAAATCAGGAAGACGAGATCTATCTGGCCACTTAGGTTCGATACTCTTTTGAACACTTTGAAATTTGAGCTATAATTAAGGTCCTAGATCAATATCTGATCACTCCTCCCCATTGGGAATATTTTGGACCCCAAAAGATTGATATACTGATCTGAACAGTAGATGAGAGTACATCACCCTCTTCTTTCAGCCTCTGTACACTTGCCTTGCATGGGTAGTGCCTTTGAATCAAAACTCAAAGGTATTCGACACTTCCCTTCCTGGATGCAATTATCCTCTTGTTAAGAACTGTCTTCCTTGAAATCATTTAGAATTTACAGAAGGTAGCTGAACATCACTTCCAAGCCACTTCCATGGTGACCTTTGCCGCTACAAATCTTCTTTTGACATCTTGTCAAAATACAAGAAAACAACTTGACGACATAAATTCTTGCTCCAAAAAAAGAAACAAATTTCACATCATGTGAATCATCATCATGTCTTTACATCTTTTGTACAGATGATGGACTAAGTCACAAGCTGACAAAAAACATGCCTTTTCAAACATTTGACCCTTCAAGTCAAGCATGTACAAAAAGAATTTTAATGATTCTTTTACCAAGATGAAACACTTCATCATTATCTCCCTCTTACAATCTTGAAGACCAAATCAACTTTTCCAAGTCGACATGACATTACATGCATGTTTAAACAAAACGATATGATGGTCAATTGCTTTCCATCAAGTCAATTACATACATGTTCAAATATAAGGAAATCATTAACATCCCTGTGTCCATACATTCCATTTTCATGCATGTATTCGATTCTTCAACTTTCTCTTAAGCACAATCATAAGTACAAGATCCTCGATCACATGTACATGTAATTTCAAAGCTAAAATGAATATAATTTTGCTGCATTAAAGTGAGTCTACATACTCAACTTTTCCATCCTACAACTTGCATTCCATTAGCAAAGAAATGTGTCAAATCCAAAAGATATGCAACTTTAATTGGATAAGAACTCTAGCCATTTCCTACTAATCCACACCAAAGGTTCTTCCTTTAACTACACATCAATATCAACATGTGAATCATCCTGAAAAACATCAATTATGGAAACTTCCTTTCCATTCTTTCCATACTCTTTTTCCACTTTCTTCAAATTTCGTGGAAGCATTGTTGGATTCAAAGTCTAACATCTTTCAGCAATGTGTCCTTGCTTATGGCAATAAGTACAACACATGTTCATCTTCTTTAAATCATAATTTTCCTTTTCCAATGGACCTTTGGCTTCTTGCCTCCTTTCCTTCAAAATTTTCCTGTATGTGGCCATTCTCTTCCAACATCTAGAAACACTATGGTTAACCAAACCACAAAAGGAGCATGCAATTTTTTTCCAATGCTTATGTGGAAATTTACCATGCTTAACATAATCAAAATAAGTGTGATTGAAATCAGATTTATACCTTTCTCTTTCACCTTTATTACCTTGATGAGGAGGTGAATCAAATGAAGAAGTAGCTCCCTTTGGAACACCATCAATCCCTTCCATGCTTTTAGAGCTTTCACAACTTTCTTGCTCAAGTGCATGCTTATGGTCACCTTCTTCTTGCAAAGTATGTTTCAAACAATTGCGTTCCCCAAGGATACAATCTTTACAAACTTGAGGTAGGGAACCTGAAATGAAACTCCTTCTAGGAACTGTTTCAATTTCCTTCATGACTTCTTTGGAACTTCCTCCATAAGATTGTCCATAGCCAAGACCCAAATACTTAGGCCTTTCCTCAACCATTATTGGCTCAACAATGCCCTGTGCATGTTTGCCCAATCCTTTTACTTCATAGCCCATTTTTGACATCAACTTGGACCCTATGCCTCTTGTATGTTTTTCAAAATAACCAACATAAACATTCTTAGAGGAAATTGAAGACAAACTAGAATTGTTTACCTCTTCTTCAAGCCGATACTTCACTAAGGCTTTTTTGGAAACAAGGACCTATGTCTCCATATCATGCATTCTTTCCAGGTTCATATTTGCAATATGAAGTTGACTCTCCATTTCGTGCAATTTGTCAGAAAGAAAATTCTTCTCTTCCTTCATGGAATTCAACTCCTCTTGAAGTTTTGTGCTCTTCCTTTCATGTTCAAACATTTCTCTCACCATATCCATCATGATGAAAAAGTCTTGCTTCATGTCTTCATTAAAGAATATTGTGAAGGAGAAGGATTTTGAAAACTCATTTGTAGAAGTTGTCATTATAAATGAAAAAATAACTTCAACAAAATTCACAAAGTTCTCAAAAAACTAATGACAAATTTCTGAACTAAATGGCAGTAGAATCAAATTCTTATTCAAGCAACCTTTTGCAAACAAACCCTCTTATGCTTCAATGGTTTCCTTGAGGTCCTTTAGGTAAGGAGAATGCCTTCAAGCCTTCTTCCTTCTTGTCCTCTCCTGGACTTATCTTTTCAGGAGCTTTCCCTTCACTTTTGCAAACTCAAACAATAGTCAGTTTACAAACAATCAAACAGTAGAATTTGACTATTTGAACACCATTCAAACAAGCAATCTTTTTCTCTGTCAATCAATCATCCTGCTCTAATACCACCTAATTTGATATGGGGGTTTAACAACTTGTTATGCTTACAAGAACCTCCCACTCCAAAGCTAAACAAAATATATGATCTAGCTTATGTTGACAATTGCGGAATTAAGTACTTGAAACAGGTGTATGTCTTTGTTTGTTTTTAACTGTTTAAGTGCTTTAAGTTGATTTGTTTCTGCTGATATTAAACACACATAATAGCCATATAATGCATCAAATAAACATCAACACATAAGATCAAATTTAATCTAGGAGTTCACCCGAATATCGTGGGCTACGTATCCTTGAGCTTTTGTCATCTTGACTTGGCTCTTTGGGATTACGACAAAGTTTCTTTTACAAGTTCCACACTCAACTCCAAAGGTTGCTGAATTGAACCAATGGGCTTAGAAAACCATCTATATCCCTGTCATGGCTATCGTCACTCTGTAAACAGATCTAAGGTCCCTTAGACTTGATTCCTTCAATCGGTACATTGAGCTTCCCTGAGCTTCTTGATCGCACTAACTCCTTTAGAATTATTCAAATTTCACTGAAACCTATTTTACTATCTCCAGGACATATCAGACATCAACAATAGATTGATCATTTGCTCAAAATGAGCACTGCATCCCCAAACTAGGCCTTCCTCCACGGTTGGCACTGGGTTGCCTCAAACTTCCCTGTAGTATATCGACCTTTATAAGTCTCCATATGCTTCTGTAAACCCCTACAATGGATTCATAAGTCTCATTACAGTCAAGAATGACTGCTGGTTCACTGAGAATGAATACTGGTAGCTCCTGTTATTGCCTCCAACCCCTGGTGGCCTTGAGCTCCAAAATATACCCGGATGAAAATATCCTTGAAGATGGCTTCTTCAACTTCTCTGGACTGTTCCATTGGCTTTAGAAGGCTCCAATTAGCCTATCTAGCCTCTTGTTTCACTCTCTTAGGTCGAAAAGTGCTTCTGGAGTGTCTTTAGGTAGTTTCCCCTAGAGATCCTCCACTAATTTTGGTTAACTACACTTAACTGTAGTTAATTTGGAAAAATATTCCTTTTTTAGTGCTATGCCAAACTAACTGTCGGAGCTCGCGGTTACCATAACCATCTGGCGCACATGTGAATGGTTAATCCGTCGGCGGTTAGGGGATAAGACCGTTAAGGCTGGCAGTCTGTTGGCAAACGTTAATTTCACGGATATGTGACCAGGTCTTATGGGACCGCTGGTGGTCCTAACCCATGAATCTACAATGGTTAAAACATAAATACAACATTTTTACTTGATATGTTAAGAATCACCATAGAGCAGAGTTGGTAGTGCGCTTGTTTTTCTTGCCGGAGGTCATGGGTTCAATTCTGTCGGACCCCAACAAAATTTTACCATACTATTCTAGGGCCACCTGGCAGCCTCCGGGCTTGCCATGTGTCAGCACCTTATTGGTTAGCCAAAAGGAATATTTTGGGGGAATATTATTTTTTTAATATTTCCCAAAAATCAATTTATTCTTGGAAATTACAATTTACTAGACTTTTCAAATTGTGATAACTCCTTCATATAATGTCAATTTTTCGAACTGTTTGTGGCGCCGAAATCAGGAAGACGAGATCTATCCGATCGCTTAGGTTCAACACTCTTTCAAACACTTTGAAATTTGATCTATCATTAAGGGACTGGATCAATATATGATCAAGAGGAACGGATTCTTATTTGGGCTATTGATCTAGGCGGTTTTAACATTGTAATCACAAAATAGGAGGAAGAGATTTAACACTATTTTTAGTGATTTTCCAATGTTTTGGATGTGATGATTTTCAAAATTAGAACACATACCTTATCAGATTCATCGCAATCGGTGAGAGGAGGGACTTGGGAGGGATTTGCAATATTGCAATCATCGGGAGAGTTGCGATATGCGATATCGATCTTTATCACAATGAGGGGATGGAGGTATATTACAATCTAGGTATTGGGGGTTTATCGAAATCGGGGCATCAAAGTTATCACAATTGGCGAGGGGAAAGGTTTGCAATATCACATCGGCAGATGAAGGAGAGTCTTGCGATATCGCATTAGTGGGCAGGTCTGTGATAATGCTATATCGACAGGAATGCGATATCGCAGTCGACAGTAGAGGGATAATCAGCAGGGATGAATTATTATCACAGTCAACAATGGTGGGGGGAAATGCCTTAGTTATGTGGTGATTACGTGGGTTGCGATTGTGATTGCTCAATCATAACAGGGAAGGGAACAGGGGGCTGATTATGGTATAGAGACACATGGTTGTGGGCTTAGTTTATGTAATGGAGCAATGGTTATATATATAATACCATGTATATATATATAATGGTTTGTGGAAATGGGTTTGTATTACAATCGTAATTGGGAAGGGGAATGGGCGTAGGTGTTATGTAAAGGAAAACGACAAAGTCCAATTAGGATAAAGACTGCGGGTCCCAACCTTCTTAAAAACGACTGTGACATGTTTATATATAATGAGATATATATAAAAAAGGGTTTGTGGCTAGAGTTATGTGATTCAATGGGTTTTGTGGCTAGATTTTAAATGTAATACAAGAATGAAATGCGGCTAGAGTTTGGTTTTGTAACAAATGAAGGGAAATGTGGAATATTAATAATGGAGGGAAATGTGGAGAATGGATAGGGTTATGAATGGAAATGGCTAGAGTTAGAATGGGTTAGGGTTAGAGTTGGGTTATGGGTAATGAATTGAAAAGGCTAGAGTTATAAATCTAAGGAAGAAATGGGATGGGTTTTAGAGAATATTCAAATTTCTCCAAAATAATAGAATAAATGTGCCCTTCCTTCTTTAATCTCCAAATGCGAAGCACAACAACCTCTTTAAGAAAAACAACAGATAGATGAAAAGATCAATGATGGAAAACCTGAATTAATAAAACTAAAAATTTATTTTTAGTGGTTATCATGGATAACAAGTGTCATAAGAAAGGTTACTATAGGAGTGACTATCCCGACAATCCAAAGAATAAGAAGAGAGATAGAGATCATGCTAACATTGTTGAAGAAGAAGATCCAAAGAAAGCCAAACCCGAAGTATATGACATAAGGGACTTACACTACTAAGTCCTTTGCTTGTAGCCTTAGATATCTTATTTTATAATTTTGATGTTTTAGAATTTATAAGTTTTTAACTTGTTTTTGGAAAAGGCATTCTTTTTTCTTTTATAATTTTATAGGTATCCTCAAGCTTTGGAGGGAGCCCCCAACATCTCCCAAAGATAAGTATCTCATTTAATTTCAGTTTTTGGTTTCATATACTTATTTAAGTTTTGATTACATTAAATACTAATAATCATTCTCCCTCTATTGTATTGATTAGGGAAAAATTTGTTATATCCTCAAGGATTATGGAAGAGAGCCACCCAAGACAAGATTTTTCAAGAAACAAAGGTATGCCTTAAATTACAAAACATTGATTTATTTATATTAAATGCTTATTCGTTTCACAATCCATTACTGACATTGTTATGTCCAACTAAATTGAATCATAATGATACTTATCTTGGGCGATTCATCACTTAATAAATCTACCCCACTCATATTATTAATTGATTTTATAGAACCCTAGATAGGTTCTCTTGAGAACCATAACCTAAGGGTATGATGACGTTAATGTTGAAACCATACGACCACTTAGGGTTATTGAGAAATGTTATTTGAAGTTTTGTTGATAATGTCATGTTTGGAATTTTGGTATGATCAGGAAAACCTAACTTGTTAGGGTTGAATGATAAAGTCTAAAATCTTGAACCTTTGAAGTATTAATAATTTCGGGTTTCTATGTTCTTATATTAAAACCCTAACTCATTAGGGTTTGGTAGAATATGTAATCAATGCCATTATAATGTATTAAAAATAATTCCTTGGAATGTGTGTTTGCATGATCAAACCCTAGTCCAATCAAGCTTATTGTATGTCTGGCTCTTATTGATATTTGTGAAGTTGGGTTTGACTAACACATGAAATTCCTTTGCATGATGATGAAGTTCTAGATGTATGAGTTGACTTGTTTACGGATGATTATGAATCCTATGGTTTGGAACTAAGCCCTAGTGAAAGTTTGTTTCTCTATGATGATAGTATTTGTGAAATACTAGGGTTTTGCAGTTAAACCTTAGTAGAAGTGAAAATCTCTTATGTATGATGAAAATGTGATAATTTGAGATTTTAAAACTAACTTTTAGTTGTGATTGATGTTTGATTGAAAAATTTAGGGTTTTCAACTAACCCTAGTGGAAATTGGTCATGTTGATGACTAAGATGTGATTGGTTTTGATTGATTAATTCTCTTGTATGAAATCTAGGATTTCTATGAAAACCTAGTGGGAAGTCTAACATATGAATTCTGAAAGTTGTTAGATGCCTTGTAGATCTATATTTGTTTGAATTGTTTCTAGGGTTTGTTATATGTTGTAGTAGGGTATGTCATACCTTTGGAAGAAACATTGAAACCCTAGATGTAATGAAAGATGTTATGGAGTATTCTAGGGTTTATGACAAAGTCCCTAGAAAGATGTTAAAGAGTATGTGTCTCTTCTTTATAATTAAGTTTGGGTATATGATATATAAAAAGTTGAAATGCTTTCATAATTCTGATATGCCTTCATGCTTCTATAGATTTAGTTGTACTAGTGATCTGTGTTGTGCAGGTACACAATATTCAATATGGTGAAGATGTTCATCGATGTGATAAGCATGATGTGGATGATGATAACCCTAATGAAATAGTTGGAAGCCACAAAATATTCTCTTATGTTGAAGTAAAGAAGTTGATATCCCTGGGTTAAGAGGAAGCCTGAATAAGAAAGATCTCCCTGAGATTAAGAGGGAGCCTAGATAAAGGGAAGCTCCCTAGTTGAGAGGGAATACCATAGTTTTGATTGGAGAATGTATTTGGAAGATATGTTATTGTATATGAAGTAGGAAATGAAAGTAAATGATTAAGTAATATTCTGTCAAAGATTTGGTTGATAGTCCTACCATGTTGAGAAGAAATATTAGTTGTCTGGAAGACCCTGAAGGTTTGTATTTGATTATGGACATGTGAATGTATATTATTGATTAGGGTTATGTTTGTACAGGTGAATCTGTCGAAGGTTTTGATAGCATGATGGTTACCAATCAGTTTGATTGGGAGATATTGGTTATCCTTGATCTGCTAAATCAAGGGGTGTTGAGGCTTTGTGAGTTAAGCATTGCTTGGGAGGACATCTGGCTAACACTTTGTGTTGATGTCTAGGTCTCGAAGTTGGAAAAGGTGGTGTTGGTTATAGAGCTCTTTTTTTGGATACACACCTGGATCCCTGGGTTGATGGTTAGCAAGTAAGCCTGATGGTACCTAAAGAGGATAAAAGCTTGATTCCATCTTATTCCCACTTGGATAGATTGCACTGGTAAGGAATCTAGTCCATGGAATTATGGTGCCTAAACTATTAAGAGACCAATGGATAGATTTCCCTGGTCAGGAATCTAGTCCATGGCATTGCGGTGCCTAAAATTCTTGATGTTTCATATAGTTGAGATCTTCCTTGTACTCGTATATGATGAATACCTCCCTAGTTAAGAGGGGGTGTTGGAAAATGTAACTAGGTTCTGTCTTCATTTAATGTATTTGAGTCATCTTGTAATGTACTTGTCAAAAGAATAAAGAAAATAATTAATATTATTATTAGTATGACTTATTAAAGCATGGTTTTCATGCTTGGGTCATCATGTTTTAGGTAAAAGTCCCCATTGAGGACTTCCAGGATTTATTCTGAGTTAATAGAGTCATTCTCATTTTAAAGAGACCCTTCTTGGGCTTTTGAAGCATGTAAAAAAGTTAAGTATTAAGTCAAATATGAATTATGTTGTCTCCACACCAAGTCAACCTTAAGATGATCAAGTCGGCCTCAAAGAGGGCTATTCGAGATCACCAAATGACTATAAATGAAGTAGTTCAAATTTCGTTTGAAGAATTCTCTCACAAGAAAGTTCGATACCTCTTGAAGATGGAAAAAGTGAGAAATGGAGGAAGGAAAAAAAGGAAGTACGAGTTTGGTCTAGGATAAGGAAAGGAAGAAGATTGAAATTTTGGTGCATCTATCTCTCTCTCTTGTGCCCTAGTTTTGAAAATTGAATTTCTCTTGTTGATGTCATAGCCAATTGCAGTATGTTGTTGCTACCAGATCAAAGTATAGGTAGAAGTTTCTCTTGCTATATTTTGTTGCCTCTAGAAGTTGTGTTAGGCCAAGATTGAAGTTTCTAAGAGAAGATAGAACTATTCCAGTGAAGATCAAAGTCTCCAAGGAAAGATAGAAGTTGCTGGGTCGAAGAAAGCATTACCACTGTTGTTTTTTTTCTGCCAAGTCAAGTATGGTCATCTGCAAGAGAAGGGCAAGACTAAATTTGTGTGGAGGAAAGTTTGTGTCGAGGTCTAGAGTCTTGGAATATCCCCAGAAAACTATTGAAGGAAAACTTACTAACTGAGTTTTCCCCTACAGAAGGGTTTTTCCCTAGCTGTGAGCCTATATGGTGTGAATTGTTTTATGTACTTTTGCTTTGGTAATTGCTTGATGAACTAAAAGAAAGAAGATATAAAGAAACCTAATAAGAATCCAATAACATTCACAAGTAATTATCAAGTATAATAAAATCTTTTTTCTTTTCTAATTTTCTAACATTTAGTTATTTAATATAATTTAATTTTAAAAAATCAATGAGTAAATATAGTTTAATTTTGTGAATCTTTTCACTTTTTTCCTACAAAAATAATTCTAAAGTTCTTATATATAATGGAATAGATTCTCGAGGAAATTACATGCATGGCCATTTGGGATTTTATAGACTTAGTTTAATGGAGATTCAAATGACAATATCAAATTTTTAGCATGAAATACATTAGTTTTCTTTTCAATCTTCTCTACTTCTATCTTATTTATTTCATATTTAGAAGCTCCCTCCACCTTTACATGAATATTCGTAGTTTTTGCCACTGGTAGGGGACAACAACATTTTAACCTTCAACTTCAATATTATTATATTATTATTGCATATTGTAACTATTTCCTTGATCAATTCTCCATATCTCTAACCAAGTTCTCCATATATTTTATCAAAAGACAAAGATGCAATATAATTTTGAGTAGTTTAAGTTATAGGAGATAACACATCTGGAATTTCATTGGTAAACCCACCAACACCAACTGGATTGTCAGAATAACTAATTTCCACCCCTAGAGATTGAAAATAAGTGAATATAGATGAAGGGGTTCTAATTTCATCAATATTAGCAGGGAAAGGCATTTTCTTCTTCGAACCTGTCAAGAGACTTCAACAAATTTCAATTGAAAAAATTAGTTAAGTAAAAAGAAAATCTAACATGAGACTGCAATCAATTAAAAGAAAGGAAAATATACCCTCAGTTGGTTGATCAAATATGGATGTAGAAGCAAAAATAACAGATGAGACAAATAGAAGATGAAACATTTGGAGGAAAAGAAGGAGAAGAAGATGAGGGTACTTTAAAATCATTTAAATTTTCTTTTTCACTAGTAATTTTCCTAATTTTCCTTGCAAATCAAAACAACAACTATGCAAATTTGACCTATTATTTTGAAAATTCTCTCGACAACTACAAAATTAAAATCACAACAGATTATCAATCAAACATAATCCATGTTTTTGGGTATTAGATGCAATAATTGGAGCTTTGGAAAACCTAGTTTCTTATAGAAAAACTTATTTGAAAAAAGACATAATAGAATAAGCTACAACAAATGGTTGAGTTTATCTATCTACCTTTAGAAATTATACAGATGATGGCTTCAATCCAATAGGTTTTTGCAATGAATCCAAACATAGTCAAGAAAGAATACACACAATGCCACAATTTTTGTGGTTTCTAGCCTCCCAAAAATCTAAAATCCCAGTTTAAAGAAAGCAAGTATATTCACAAACAAAAGAAACAAACCCTTTATTTGGTTGATTCAATCTCTGATGGGGAGGGTGAAGCGCTTCAAATCTTTCCATTGCAATTATGTGGAGATGGAATATTTCTTCCATAAAAGTAATCCAGATCTGTGACAATAGAATTTGAAATGGACAATGTTGATGATATCCCTTCATGAACTCTCTTCACAAATGTTGTATATATAAAATAAGTCAATAAAGAAAAGAAAAAGGACACTAAAAACAATTATCCCCCAAGAAAACCTCTACCTCTAGATTATGGATTACAATTCACTTCAAAATCAATGAATCCACCTGCTTGAACAAGGAAATCTACTTAGACCTACAATAATAACATTAATTTTAGGAACTTGCACAAAATCACAATTTTTTCTCAAATTTAAAAACAAAAATATTGATTTCTTCTCTCTACCGATTTTTAATGCATTCATTTGTTGAAGACTAATTTGGTTTGCTCACCTTATGTGGTAGTTTGAGCTTGGGAGACAAGGACGGGGACTCCCTCCTCTATCTAGCCCATTGGTGCTTCTCATCCTCATTAGAGAAAGTAGGGGAACCACGAGATGGGGAAAGGAAAAGTTGTTCCATGGTATCACACCCATCTTCTTCTTGACCATGATCACTACCGGGAAATTACACCTCCAACAAAATGAGTTGTTTCTTCTTGTTATTATGGCTCCAAGAAGAAGAAGAAGCCAAATAACCCAACATATGTTTTCCTTCTTGGATCTCTCCCATGGTTCTCTCAACGATAATGCATCCTCTACTAAAAAAAAGTTTCAGAAATTTTGATCGAATTTACTACTACGTTTCAACGCCCAATGCAATTGAAACCTAGTTATATTCATTTAAACTACCTTGGGAGGATTCCTTAAAGGCACTCCAGGGCCCGCTAGGAGAAGAAAAACAACCCCTCACAATTAAATTAAAGATATAGAATTATAATCCAACGAATCCAACATAGCCCACAAACCTTTGCTAATGCTTAGTCCAAACAACGCACGAAAATAAATCATGTTCCAAGAGAAATTATTTAGAGATTTTTCCATGGAAAAAAATATTGAGCCTGCAAAATCTTATTCGTCCTTCTTGCACACTCCAAAAACATTTCTTCCTATACACTACAAGAAGTAAATGTCAAAAAGGAGGGAAACTACATGAATTAATGACTTTAGATGTCTAACTTATTTGCCACCCAACTTAATCATGTACAAATATTAATGTATATGTGCATGTATTGTTTTTCTTTGATTTTTTTTGTACAGACATAATCACGATGATATCCTTGCATTTATTTTTGGACACTGGTAAGTTTTTTGTTTTTTCTAATTAAAAATTATATATATATTATCCTATCACATCCAACCACAACTAATAAGTATTTTCATATGTCTAGACCAATCCAAAATCTGAAATTTCATTTTTTCAAAAATTAATATAAATATATTAATATTATTTACAATATTCTCAATAATTATTTATTTTTGAAAAAAATTATAACAAACTATTGAAAATCATATCAATTTTTAAAATTCAGCTAAAGTATTGAAATGGTTGACTAAAAATCGATTTCTACACTCCTTGTTATGGTAGGGGCTAATGAAGTAAATTATAACTAGGTGTTCAAATAAATAAAGCAAAATATATCAAGATCCATTATTAGACTAGGGGTAGTAATTTAAGGTGTCACACACCCACACTACTATGCTCATGAGTGTTGTTACATCCACCTTCCCACAAAATAATGTCACCCTTGGTATTCAATTTTTTTTTTTTGTAAATTACAACCATAGGTTTCTTTTAATATCAAAAAGGAGGATTACATAGATATAACTTGGTACTCATGGGAATATTTAGAATATTGCGAGAGAGTTAGTTGACAAAGATATTGGAACTAAAGGCACTTTGTAGTGGCATCCAAAAAAAAATTATGTTTCCTAGTCCAAGAGCTAACTATGGACAGTTGTACATGACATCCAAAAAAAAACACATAAAACTTATGCTTCCAAGTTCAAGAGTAACCTGTTGATAACCACCATAATCTAGTGGGAAAGAAAGACAAGTAGACAAAAAACAAGTAGATAACCAAAAACCAGTATAGACGAACTAAGTAGATAGACACCATCATCTATTAAGTACATATTCAGAAATGGGAGAAAAAGACATAGAACTATAATGGACATGTTAGTCTGAGATGATCATTGGAGAAAGCAAAGGAGAGTGTGCACTTGAATTGTTAAATGGAAGGATAATGTTTAAAGGAGGAGCGTTGATGACTGTATCATTCTCTTGAAGATTGTTTGATTAAGTATGAGTCAAAAACTATATATTTCTTGAATCGATTCAGTCTGACCACTATATCGTCCATGTCATACCTGATATCCCTCCAAATTATTTTGATATCCTCTTGACCAACAAAAATATTATAGCTATCATATTTTTGTCCCATATTACCATACTTAACAAAGTTTCCATCTGTTGGTGAGTTGTGATGGTGTTAAGGAAGTGTAATATTCTTTTCCTGAACTTTCCAAGATTAGGTACCCATTTCAGAGAGATACTGCCAATTTTAGAATCAATGATAAATCCAATCCCCAAACTCCATTGCTTCAAGTTGTAATATCTCCTTTCGAACTTCAAGATGGGTTGAGTCAAGAAATGTGGCTACGGACTTCCATCCTTGCCAAGAACCTACCAAGAAAACATGAAACCCATACTGGAACCAATTGACAAAGGTCCTGGATACAGACTTTACTAGGTAGATGTAACCAACTGAAGAATTTCCAGTGGAAATAACTTTCTTAAAGGACCCCCAATGACAAAGACCATTGAGATGACAAAATTCTCGACATTGTAAGGAGCGATAAGAAACACGAAGTTGCAACAGATGAACTTCCCCCACATTGGTAGAATGGAATTAGAAATGAAAATAAATTGTAGTTAGGGAATAATTCCCGAGCCCAACATGATGAGAACACATAGCCAGGAAAACCCACGGGGTTCCAAAGGTTGAAAGAACACAAAGCTAACAAAGTTTTATGAGTAGGAAGAAACAAGGGGTAAGAGGGGGAATGTAAACTATCAAAAATAAACTAAGAATTTTCCTTGAAACCAAACCCCACTAACCAACACAACACTGAAAAGAAATTCCTACCGAATCAAAATTCTGAGAGGTTATTGAAGGGAGGACAAAAACCAACTCGAAACAATGCCCTGACCCTGAGCTATGAAGAAACAATAAAAAAAACATGGACACCATAGGGGAAAAAAGAGTGAGATCGACGTAAAACTCCATTGTACATAGAAAATGGATATGGAATTACCCAAATATACAGGGTTGGGGAAGATCGAATGAGAGAGTGTGTTAGACAAAGGGTTGGAAGACATTGTGATTCTGACTAGTCCACCACTATAACCTTGTGAAGAGTGGAGAGTGACGAATCGTCTAACCACTGTGAGAGGAGTATGTAAAGACTCCAAAAACCTATTATAATCCACCTCGAGGTTGCGCAGGGCTGTGTATAAATAATAGACAACACACATACCCAATCTCCACAATTAAAACATTACTTCCTAATTATCCTTTTACATAGCTAGGTGGATACCAAGCTCCATAGTTATGCAATCCCAATACAAAGATTTAGAGTGATGTAATAAATGGACATTCCTTGGTGTATAGTATGATGGCCTGCAACAACCAATCCTCCTTGGGGAAGAATATTCATGCTTACACTATCGAGGGGTGGTCTGAATGTTGAGACAATAATCCAAATAACTCCCTTAAGCCCATGCATGTGACATTTAAGAGGAGTGATCACAGGTTTGTGGCACCCATGGTGGGAGCTCGTGGCATGTCATTCACTCCGCATGTTGTGCCATGTGGAGGGGCCAAATCGCTCCCTGAGGGCTGACACATCCCATCCCACACAAAACCTTCACATGCCAATGGTGCCATTTTCCAAAAAAACTGATCACCAAAAATAACTGCCATCGCCGGAAAAAACCATTGGGCCAATAATACCCGCCCACTTCAACTCACAAATGAAGTGATAAATTAATTATATATAAAATTACACACATGGCCATAATTACCAAAGCACCCTTTTGAATCATAATGAACATAGTATAGTGGAGTGTGACTCATAAAAAAATCCATAAAACGTCTTTACAACTATCTGTAACATTATCTCATAATAATAAAGTTAATTCCAAGTTAAGAATGTTAAATTCTAAATGGGTGTTGCAATCTCTTCCTCCTTAGAATAAATTCATTTCCAAATTTGAGTTACATCATCCCTAAAGTTGAGTTACATCTCCCATGATGCATTAAGTAAACACCATTCAAAAAAAAAAATTCCTACTCAAACTTAAATATCCAAGTAGTACAAATCAACATAATGTAAGTCATTTATCTCAAAATGTAACCATTTAATCCATACATTATGAAACCAATCATCTAATTGCAATCAAGTATATTTCTCAGGAATTTAGTCAAAAATCACTAGATGAATTTGATAAGTATTGCATATCAAAACCACCATTCAATAAGGACATACACTATCATCCCAACATGAATAGAATATCATAAAAGCACCAATCAATCAACTTGGTCATCAATTAAATGCCAGATCATTCCTTAAGAATATCATTGAGCATGAAGAATTAGGTGTCAATAGGAAAATTCCAATCATATCGTTGAGTGAATAATTAATAATAGTTTCAATTATAAAGAATTGAGGAACGATGGACATTCATTAGTAATACAGTATAGTAAAGAATCAACAATATTTTTGAGTACAAAAAGTTGAGTAACAAGATGCATCCACAAATCATATAATAGAGAAAACTTAATGATCTTTCAAAGCAAATAGGGTTGACCAATAACAAACATCAATTAATCATATAGAAGAGAAAACAACCAATAATATGGTTAAGAAAAAAGAGTTGAACAATAATAGACATCTATTAATCATATAGTAAGGAAAATGATCACAATATTCTTGAGTATAAGGAATTGAGCAATAATAAGCATCATGTTGGAGCAATATTTTGGGACAAGTTTTGGGATCTACATAGAGGAGCACCGCGCAAAAGGGTACTGCATAGGAAGGTCAACCAAGAGTAAGTGAGAAAGAATGTGAAGAATAAGGAAATACGTTAGGCTTATGTTGTATGTCTTTGTCCATGATAATATTTACCACCCAAAGTAAAAAGAGGTTTTTTTGTCGAGCTTATGCCCAAATGTAAAACTATAAATAGATAATTGTCGCAAAGTAAAGGAAAAGTTATTGATATTAAGATTATAAATACTTTTTTAGACTTGTGTTGTAATAAGGATTAAAAGAGGTTGGTGAGTTGCTACAAATGTGATTGTAATATACATTTCATAATGATAATGAAAGGATTTTTTTTGGCTTACTTTATGCGTTTTCTCATTATGTGATGATTTGTTTGCTCTCTAAGTTATGATTATGTTGAATATTTGTGACGGATGGGTTTACTGTGCAGGATAGGGGTATATCTCATTTTATTTTTATGAATGACATTAGGTGATGATATGTTGATTATAATGGTGATAGTGTAGGATATATGTTTCCTTCATCACTACAAAACTGTTCAGGTTCCTCTAATCTCTCATAGATGCCTCAGTTGAGACTTCACTTGCTCGCAAGTGTTTCCAAAAGGGCCAGTGTCTGAGAGGTTTTGATGGAAAATTCATTTTGAACCTAGGTCTCCCCTCTGTGCACCAATAAATGGTTCCATTGCCAGGATCAAGATCTATGTCTGAAGGGGATGTTGAGGCCTACTAAGGAAGATGAACAACAATGGGTAACAATGAAGGAACATGATTTTGTAGTGGAACAAACCAGAAATTAGTGAACCATTGCCGAGAGATGGCTACAAAGGTGTGTATTTACAAATTTCTTTAATTTTTGTTTGCTATATTCTCAATTGTTCTGGCCAAGCAGTTGCAAATATTAGTAGAAGAAAATAGAAATTAGTGCCCTATTGTACCACATAGTTGGACTCTGAAATTAATCCAAATAGTAAACTTTGTATGTAATAAGATCTTGTGTGTAGTGGAATTTTTGCTAAATAGCATATTGGAGGGTTATATTGTTGAGTTTGCAAGAGAGGGAACTCAATCATAAGTGCAGTTGAGAGATAATTTTTCAAGGGTACTTGAGGGAGATATATGAGATTGTTTTTTACTTGGATAAGTATGCTATTGTGCGATAATGGAGTTATGTCATTGGAATATGATACCATGAGCGAGTAATCCTCTTTGCAGGCGATGGGGAGATTGGGGGCTGACCAAAGGATGGCTTGAGTGAATAAAGTTGAATGATATAGTAAAGAATGAGGAAATACCAAATGAGATGAGGATGTTGAAACATCATAAAGACAGAAGAAAAGAAAATTTGAGGAGAGTAAGAACATGCACATTGGCACAGGAGGAAAGCGAGGTAGAAGAAGTCAACGGAGTGTTTCCCAATGGAACAAGGTTATAACACACTAGTAGGATAGGGAGAATTTTTGTGTTGGAGCCTAAAAGTGATAGAAATATAGTAAGGAAGATTATAAAAGGACAGAGAAGTAAACACAATAGTGAAGAGTGGGAGTTTAGTGACCAAGAATAATAAATCAACATAGAATGCCTGCATAATGGAGCACCATGCATAAAATGTAGTGGGAAGGATAGGGAATGTCACCATCAACATAGTCCAAGGCAAGAAGATCCAGTGTATCCTAGTGACCCTACATAGGCCACACCCTGTATTGAACCCACAACCTGACACATGTCTCTAAGCCAAATGATAGGATCACCCAATAAATTGTTGTAGTAATTTCAGTTCGTGAAGTCAATAGGGATAGTAGTAAAGGTAGTCATGGTAGTGTAAGTAGTCAAACAAAAGGGAAAAAATCTAATATACCAAAAATTCAGTTAGGAGTATCACAAGTAAGTACCACCAAGAGCACAATGTCAGGCGTTGATCCTATGTTGTGAATGCATGTCTTTCATGGGGCTAGGATAGAGGATCCCGAACAACATATTTTTGTTTGTGAAGCAATATGGACTGTCAAATAGGTCCAAGATGAAATGAAAAATGTTGTGAAGTTGGAGACCACATTTGAAGATTGTGCATTAACTTGGTACATGAAATATAAGGCTACTATACCAATAGGACAAGCTAGGTCACTAGGGGACATTAGGAAAGTATTGTTGAAAGAGTTCCTAAATCCGAAGTGAGAATCTATATGCATCACATAAATCAAAGAGATCAAGTAGAATCCTAATGAGTCGATGTGGGACTTTAATCAAAGGTTTAAGGTATTGATGGATCATCTAGCATTTAAAATCCTGGATGCACAACATAAGGAATAGTTCATTGATGAATTTCTATCTCATATACATATCCCGCTTACTCAACAAAAAATTGCATAACAATATGAAGCCTATAAATTTCTATGAAGTTGGAAGAATCTCCCATAGGAAGTGAAAACAATTCAAGGATGGTGCAAGTTCAGTCGCAGTTAGATACCTTCACAATACAAGCAAAATATCTAGTAAAAGGTAAAGAAAAACATGAGGAATTTTGGTGTACTATATGCGGGAAAGAAGGACATCATAGGAATGAATGTCCAACTGTGAAAAAATACATGGCTATAGGAGCTATAAATCCTTTGGCTCAAGGTTAGGGACTATGGTGTGAATTTTGTAGAGTATGGGGCCATATACCAACAACCTATTCTATAATGTAGAAGTATCAAAGATTAGTCATAACCTTTTTCTGTGAATTTTACAAGTCAATAGGACATGAAATTCATTCATGTCATGTACTAGATTTGATGAGAGAATAGACTACCAATGCGTACAAATTACAGGAGGGAAAAGGAAGTGAAGCAAAAGCGCAAACTTATAATCAACCCAAAGCTTATAATCAGGGTAGAGGCCAAGGGATGTAGGGAAGAGGAAAAGGATTCCAAGGTATAGGTAGAGGGGGATTTGAAAGAGGCAGGGGTCTAATAATATGTTATAATTTTGGGAAAGAAAGACACATTGCACAAGATTTCCCTAACCCTTTGCACAACGTGTACATACTATAAGAAATTGGATCATGCTATGAAAGATTTTCTTTAGCTTTAACTACGAAGTGGCAAGAGAAAATAGGACATAACATATGTATGATAGCTGTTGAAGTGAAAACATATTGTCCCCATGTTGGAGCAATTACAAATGGAGGAACAAGGATTGGAGAAAACATAGTTGGACAAGGAAGCCAACCATACTAGTGGGTAGGAAAATTCATAGAACCAGCTCCAACCATACTAGTGGGTAGGAAAAGTCAGAGAACCAACTCCAATGTTTGATCTAGTGAAATAAAGAGACACATACAAGGAAGCTCAAAGGCAATTTTTTATGACATAATGGGGGTTTTCAAGCTCAACCACACAACAAGGATTGCTTGTATATGACATGCCATCAGTATATGACAAGTTTTCACCTCAAGAAACTATTGAATAATTAAGGCCCATTAAAAATTTATTGAAGATTTATTTAGAATTGATGAAGGATGGATCAAACCTAAACAAATTGCACAAAATGATATATTGGTGTGCACAAGAGCAAGAATTTCTTTCCACGCAAACCCCCCAACACATATTTAAGCAAGTTATGCACAAGAAAATGATGAATAGAGAATTTAGGTTTAGCATGCAGATTGGAGATTATGATATGGACAACATTATTTTGGATCTCGGGTTAGATGTAAAAATCCTTCCTAAGAATACATGGGAAATGATGGGGAGCCTAAGTTGACTTGGTCACCTATCCAACTGAGGCTAGAAAACCGGTACAAGATTTTCCCTATTGGAAGGTTGATAGGGATAGAGGTCAACATTCATGGAGATAGGAATATTGTTCATTTTTAAGTCATAGAGATTGTGTATGATAGTAACACATACTGTACGTTACTAGGAATTTGTTGGGCATTCGACAGTGAAGTCATAATCAACTTGAAAAAGAGGTAGATGATCTTTGAGTCAGGAGACTTGAAATTTAATACACCAATAGACCCAACATAAGGAGACTGGTATGTGGAATCTATGAGGGAAATATTTAACACACAAGATCTTGACAACCTCTGTAATGTAACTACGTACAGGGATGTATATGTTAATCGAACTGTTGATGGTGTGTTAAGTTGGTGAAGCATTAATTACCATGCCTCAGATTCAGATGAAGCACTTGAAAACCAACAACAAAGATTACATGAAGTGTCCATTAGAAGGTGTGATGATATGAACTACGTAGTACACTAAATTGGAACAGAGGTACGTGATCCCCCAAAGTTTAATGGACTGATAGATGAATGTTCCTTTGTGAAAAAAAATTGAATCACAAGTACTTAGGAAACTTAGATTGTGAGCCCTAGATGTAGCCTTAAAATAAAATTTTAAGCGATGGTGGGATGCACATAAAGACATAATAGAGAATTAGTACAATTGCAAATATTTTTTGGAGATCAAGTTCAAACTAAATAATGTAAATATTGATCCAAAATATATAGGAATAAGCTTCCCTACAACTCATCTCAAATATTGCATCGTGACATGGACTAAGAAGAAGTACCAACAAAAAAATGGATGAATCTTTTCATTTATACATTAGATACCATTCCTAGGCATTGGTATACAAAATTTGAAGTGCATAGAGGAACAACAGAGTGTATAGACATGGCTTAAAATTTGAAGTGACCACTAGTTTTGAATAAAATGATCCAATTGTTCATGTTGAGCCTTACAAATTTTCAAAAGAATATTTTTGCACTAGAAGGCAAAACTATGCAGAACTCAGTACCTATATGCTTCTTGCACATACATTCTCATTCTGTTATGCTATAGAGGAATGCAAAGAAGAGGATGACCCAAGGAATTTATAGGTACTAGAAACAAATTTAGGGGAGTGCGTAGTAGTAGGCCTAGAAATCAAATATGCATATTATGCCAAGATTATTAAAATGTGAAAAGTGAACATCGAGACTGAAGATAATTCTAAGCTTACTATTATTGGAGATTATTGGGATGAAGAAACAATAGAAAATATTGTTGATTTATTGCACGAATAATATTTGGGGAGCTAGTAGAAATGAAGATCCCTTTGAATCTAGGTGCAAAACCAGTTAAGCAAAGACCTTATAGGTTGAATCCAATATATAAATAGAAATTGAATAAATAGTTAGACAAAATATCGGAAGCTGGGATTATTAAACCGATGGAAGAATCTGAATGGATAATTCCAATGGTTGTGTAGGACAAGAAGACAGGAAAAATTGGGATTTGTGTTGACCTAAGGAAGTTGAATGATGCTTGTGTGTAGACCCTTTCCCTATCCCATTCATAGACAAAGTACTAGATAATGTAGGAGGATAGGAGGCCTACCCATTTATAGATGAATTATTAGGATACCATCAGATTAATATTGCATCAAAAGAAAGACATAAGATCACCTTTGCAATAGAATGAGGATCTTTCCAATATACTCTCATACCTTTTGGTCTAAAAAATTCGCATGCGATGTTTTCTTGAGTTGTGGTAGTAGCATTCAAATACTTCATGCATAAATTCTTGGAGGTGTATTTAAATTAATGGACAATATTTAGTCTCTTAAAGAAGCATATTGTGGTTTTGCACTTGATTGTTGATAGATGTAGACAATTAAAAATCTCATTAAATTTGAATAAGTGTATCTTTTTTCACCATTTAGTATTCGTTTGGGCCATGCAGTATGTAAGCAAGGTCTAATGATGGATCCTATAAATTTCTATCTTAGTAGATTTACCTCAACCTACCTTAGTGTGACAATTGTGCACAACTTTGGGTTAGACAGGATATTATATGAATTTCATAAGAGGATATGCATGGATTACAACCCCCTTGTAAAATATGTTAAATAAAGAGGTTAAGTTTCAGTGGAATGAAGAATGTCAGCAGAATTTGAATACATTAAAGGAAAAGTAGGTTACTGCAATAATATTTTTAGTTTTCCCATACTGGGGAAAGGAGTTTCCCATAGTTGGGCATATTGTTAGATGAACTAAGAGAAAGGGATATAGATCACCCTATTGCATTTTTTAGTAGGAAACTTTCATCAATCGAGCATACTTACACCATGAAAGAATGAGAAGGATTAGCAATGGTATATGCATTGCATAATTTTAGACAATAACTACTTGCATCACACTTCAAGATGTACATTGACCATTTTGTGTTGAGATACCTAGTCAAAAAGGCAATGCTAGGGGGAGGACATGCATATGGCTATTTCTTTTTCAAGGATATGATTTTTTAAGTTGTTGTCAAACCAGGAAAGCTTAATGCAAGACTGGACCATTTCTCGCACATTTTGGATGGAGAGGATGTAGGAAATTTTGATGACAATTTACCAAATGCACACTTGTCAACAATAAGCATGGTTGATGACTACTTCACTTATATTGTCCAATTTATTAGCATAGGTTTAGCCCCAACAAATTATACAGTTGCATAGAAGAAACAATTAGTTGTGAAGGAAACAAATTATCAACTCATAGCAGGATGTCTATAAAAACTAAGTGCAGATGACATACTTCAGTGTTGTGTGTTAGAACATGAAAGGTCCAAGATATTTTTACAAGCACACGAAAGAGTTGTAGGAGGCCACTATTCAGGGAAGTCTACCACGCAAAAGATACTGAGCGTAGGAATTTGGTGGCCCACTTTCCACAGGGATACCAAGGAATTATACCAGAACTACGACATATGTTAGAGGGTTTGGGAAACCAAGTAGATGGGATGAACTGCCCTTATTTCCACAATTAACATTACACACATTTCGAGATATTAATCCACTACCAAAAAGATCAGGGGATAGATATATATATATATATATAATCACTTTCATGGATACCAAATGGTCTAAGGAAGAACCTATTAAAGACTAGAAAATAAAAACAACATCATGGCTTCTATTTGAAAACATGGTTACTAGGTTAATATGGACTCAAAACACTGATTACAGTCAAGAATGACCTTCATTTCTCATTCAATGGCTGCACACATCCCAATGCAGCTCCCAAACTGATATGGCCCTAGTGGCTCTTGGAACTTCCATGAAGAAAAAACACCTGCAAATGACTTCTGTTGGTCGTTAAACCTATGCCAATGGCTTCAGAATGTTGAAGACCCAAAATCAAAAAAACAATTTGTCCAAAAAGGACTTTCCTAACCAAAGTTATGGCTCATTCAATGAACTGTTTTCCCCTAAAAAAACTCAAGTTAATTTTAGTTAAGGCCACATAAGCCTGCCAAATATGGCGGGACCGCCAAAAATGGCACCACCACCACTTTTTTCGCCAGAACTGCAATTACATTTAATTCTTAAGAGCACATGGTCACATGTGACTGTTAGAGGCATGGTTGGCCTAGGATTCCGTGCTGGGTGGTTGGCGGTCAGCTAACGTTTAAATAGACATGCGCCCAACTCGTTTCATGTCTTGCCTACATGGTGTGTTGGTAAGTCGTAGTGCCTGTTAACTAGAGGTTGTGGGTTCAATCCACGGTATACCCAAAATTTTGAAATGCACCTATATATTCTCATGTCACCTGCGCTACGTGGCGGCTTCCGAGCCTACCACATGGCAGTATCTTATTGGCATGTGAAAAATGGAATATTTTTGGAATATTTTAAAGAATATTTCGTAAAATATTTCAAGGAATATTTTATGGAATATTCTAATTTAATTTTTTTGAAAAATTAAAAAAAATGGAAGATATTGGACAACTTTGAAATTGAGATAACTTCTACATATAGAGTCCATTTTCCGAACCATTCACAGCACTGGAATCAGGAGGATGAGCTTTATCCAGTTGTTTAGGTTTGAACCAACTCTGAGCACTTTTATTTTTGAGCATTTTTCGACACTTGGTCTTGAGCTCCTGATCACACCTCCCAAATGAGAGGCTTTTGGTCCCCAAAAGCTTACTGAAATCTCTGAACTGAATTGTACAGCAAATAAGAGAACAAAAACATCCTCTTCCATTCAACCAAATGAGCAGAAATATAACCAAAATCTCCTGCCTTGCCAACTGTCGTCATGGCGAATACTTTTGCTGAATAAGCCAAGTACTTGTCGAATCCCGACCAAGCTTTCTCATCAGACCAATCTGAAAATTGCAGAAACCAGCAATGACACTTGCTGATGTATGAGCTGAATTCTCCCACTTAATATGTAGGCTTGCCAATGTCACTATGCCCATCAATGGCGACCTCTTTCTCTAAGAGGAAATCTGAATGTGACTTAGGCCAATACCCACAACCAACTTCCAAAAATGAAGTAGTTGTAGAAGAATGCTTGTACCGGTTGTAGCATGCTGAAAGTAATTCAAATGCTCATCCCAAAATCTTGGGATATGTGCTGCAAAATCTTCTCAAAAAGAAGTACAATGGTTCTGTTCACGAACAATAAAAGTAAGCAAACCATAATGAACCAAGTAGAGACCCATGCTAAAATTTGAGCCCTCTTTGCTTGCATGCTTTTCCCAGCTCATGGAATTGTACATTGCTTTGCACCAATTTCGTTCTCTGCACCAAATGGCACCAAAGGTACCTTATGCAACAAGATAATCATCAACAACAAATTGACCCTAAATGTGCTAAGCAATGGACACAACCATCAATGTAACAAGTGTGTACACAACTGACACAAGTCGACGAAACATGTGCAACATGATCGACACAAGTCAACAACATAAGTGACACAATCAACACAGGTCAATGAACAAGGTGTGACACAATAGACAATGTAAAAAGTGTGCTCACAAGTGACACTAGTCGACAAACAACAAGATACATTTACAAACACATATGCATGTATCATGTACAATGAACTATATACAGTTCGACAAATACACCTACAACCTCTATGTACAGGTGCGACTTCAACTCTTATTTTTCAAAGACAAACAAGTACATCAACACAAAAAACAACATGTGGCTGACAAAGAGCTAAAATAAAAGATATTGCTGCAATAATAGTGAGTACCATACCCATCTTTTACCTCCATGGCGAAATTTTGCAACAACATAAAAAAAACATGCATACATCCAAAGTTTGTATATGTACAAAAGGAGTACGTCTTACTGTGTAAAGAAGTCCATCCACTTCTCACCAAGCCACTTCCATGGCGATTTTGCTGCTGCAACATTTCCTCATGTGAACTTCCCTTTCCACATCAATAATGGAATCTGTGGTTCCAGCTTTGCCAATCTTCTTGTCCTCTTGTTGCATGTGTGTGGGATGATGAGTTGGATGTAAAGTCCAACAATGAGAGACAACAGGTCCCTTCTTTTGGCAAAAAGTGAAAATCTTATGCACCTTCTTTGAACGTAGTCTTACCTTCATCTATTTCCTGTGTGCTTTCTTCCTCATCCAGCATCTTGAAACATGATGGTTAAATTGACCACAATATGTACAAGAAATTTTTCTTCCATTAAATCATGTAAAATTTTCATGCCTTGTAGAAACACAATCAAATTGATCATGAGAAGATGTATACCTCTTGTGTTGCTTTGCATGTTCATCATTTTTTCCTCCATGAGGAGATGAACTAGTAGAGGCTCCAATTTTCAATTGCAGACTAACATCATCATTCTTGTCTTGAAAACTGCCTAAAATTGCATGCTTGCCATAAGCTGCATGTCTACCATCTTCTTACTGCAACAAAGGCTTAAAGCAATGAAAATCATCTTTTAAACAAATTTGACATATTTTCCTCATAGAACTTGGAACAAAAGTTCTCTTTGAATTAGCCTCACATGCCTTCATGGCTTTTGAGTCTTCACCATTAGATTTCACATAACTAAGTCCAAGATTCTTGGGTTGTTCCTCAACAGAAAGGGGTTCAATCAAGCCTTGTGCATGCTTTCCTAATCATTTTCCTTCATAACCCATCTTAATCATTAACTTGGATCCTACTCCCTTTGTATGCTTTCGAAAGATCCAACATATATTTCTAAAGAGGAAACTGAAGACAAATCAGAATGTATTACCTCTTTCTCACACATGTTCTTGTTCAAAGCCTCTTGGGCTTGATGAAGCTGCAACTCCATATCATGCAATATTTGAAGAATTTCTTCCTTCTCCTGCTTCATGGCCAACAATTTCTCATGAAGCTCTGTGCTTTCTCTTCTATCCTCAAACAAGATCTGCACCATATCCTTCAATATAAAGAATTCATGCTTCATATCCTCATCGAAGAACCTTGTGAAGGAGGAAACTTCACTTGATGAAGTTGTCATTATAATGTCAACAAACAAATTAACTTCAACAATGTTCTTACAGCTTTTCAAAACAAATGACAAAGATTTTTCACCCAAATGTCTTTATAGCCATCACATATTCAAGCAGCCAACAACACACAAATCAAGTGAAAATATTGGAATTGTTTTTAGGTCCTTTTGGGGTAAGGAAAATATCTTCTATCCCTTTTTGTCTTCTCCAAGACTTAGCTAATCAGTAGCTATCCCCAAACTTCAGAAAACGTAAACAACATGCAGTTTGCAAAATAGTAAACCAGTCAATCTTCTACACTACTTTAAAACACCTTTCAAGCTATACACTCAAGCTATTGTGATGTCAATCAAGAAAACCTATTGCTCTAATACCAACATGATCTGAAAATGGAATGTACTTGAATAAAGGGTGCAAGGTATCCATTTCCAATAATTGTAAATGTGCAACCAACTCCAAGGTTACCTCTGAAAATGTGAGAACTTCTTATTTCTAATACAGAGATAGACAGTAGGGGCATTTACCGGATATGTCACCTCTAAAGAGAGGATGAGATCCAGAGGCTACCTAGCCCTCTACAGGCTTTGCCTAAAGAAAGAATAGAAGTAAACACTCATATGTCATTAAAATACTCATGCTTGAAGCTTGATGTCTTGCGGAATAAAACATATAAGTTTGCACAACTGTTTAGGTGTTTTTGTGTGGATGCAAGTTATTTAAATTTGTTGTTTAACACATTATATCAGATTTGTTTAGCATGAAACCTTCAACAAATAATGACACAAATATGATAAAGCAGTTCACCCCTCTTGGGCTACATCTGTTGGACCAAGCCTCCCAAACTAGGCTTGTCCTCTTGTATTAAGAATGTTGCAAAGGCTAATACAAGTATATAAGTGCCTCTAAAGGAAAATCTAACTGTAAATACAGAATCAGAAGATAGGAAACAGCTAAGAATTCTCTTCCCCACGCACTAAAAAGTGAAACTGTACCTTAAACAATACTTTCTTCAAATGGCCCTATTGGCCCTTTAAACTTCTTTAAGAAATTCGAGGTGAAGATGACCACAAATGGTTCTGAAACCTCTACCAATGGACTCAGAAGGTCAAAGACAGCAGAAGTAGGCTTTTGAATCACCGAAAGCGGATGAATACAGCCCCCAAACAGCTCAAGCACTGAAATGGCCCTAGTGGACCATAAATCTTCCCTGAAGAATTTCAAGGTGAAGAATGCCTCAACAGGCAAAAAGAGATGTAGAAATTTACTCAAAACACTGATTACAGTTAAGAATGACCTTCATTTCACATTCAATGGCTGCACACATCCCAATGCAACTCCCAAACTGATATGGCCCTAGTGGCTCCTTGAACTTCCACGAAGAAAAAGCACCTACAAATGACCTCTGTTGGTCGTTAAACCTGTGCCAATGGCTTCAGAATGTCGAAGACCCAAAATCAAGAAAAAAATTGTCCAAAAAGGACTTTCCTACCCAAAGTTATGGCTCATTCAATGAACCATTTTCCCCTAAAAAAACTCAAGTTAACTTTAGTTAAGGCCAGATAAGCCCGCCAAATATGGCGGGACGGCCAAAAATGGCGCCACCGCCAATTTCTCCACCAGAACTACAGTTACATTTAATTCTTAAGTGCACATGGTCACATGTGACTGTTAGAGGCATGGTTGGCCTTGGATTCCGTGCTGGGTGGTTGGCGGTCTGCTAACGTTTAAATAGACATGCACCCAACTCGTTTCACGTCTCGTCTGCGTGGTGTGTTAGTAAGTCGTAGTGCCTGTTAACTAGAGGTCGTGGGTTCAATCCATGGTATACCCAAAAGTTTGAAATGCACCCATATATGCTGATGTCACCTGCGCCACATGGCGACTTCCGAGCCTGCCACATGGTAGTATCCTATTGGCCTATCAAAAATGGAATATTCTCGAAATATTCTAAAGAATATTCTCTAGAATATTTCAAAGAATATTCTTTGGAATATTCTATTTTATTTTTTTTGAAAATTTTCAAAAAATGGAGGATATTAGACAATTTTGAAATTGAGATAACTTCTGCATACAGAGTCCATTTTTCGAACCATTCATGGCACCGGAATCAAGAGGACGAGCTCTATTCGGTCATTTAGGTTCAAACCAGTTCTGATTACTTTCATTTTTGAGCATTTTTTGACACTTGGTCTTGAGCTCCTGATCACACCTCCCAAATGAGAGGCTTTTGGTCCCCGAAAGCTTACTAAAATCTCTGAATTGAATTGTATATCAAATGAGAGAACAAAAACATCCTCTTTCGTTCAGCCAAATGAGCAGAAAGATAACCAAAATCTCCTGCCTTTCCAATTGTCATCATGGCGAATTCTTTTGCTGAATAAGCCGAGTACTTGTCGAATCCTGACCAAGATTTCTCACCAGACCAATCTAAAAATTGCATAAACCAGCAATGACACTTGCTGATGTATGAGTTGATTTCTCCCACTAAATATGCAGGCTTACCAATGTGACTTGCCCATCAATGGCGACCTCTTTCTCCAAGAATAAATCTAAATGTGACTTAGGCCAATACCCACAACAAACTTCCAAAATTGAAGTAGTTGTAGAAAAATGCTTGTACCGATTGTAGCATGCTGAAAGTAATGCAAATGCTCATCCCAAAATCTTGGGATACGTGCTGCAAAAACTTCTCAAAAAGAAGTACAATGGTTTTGTTCATGAACAATAAAAGTAAGCAAACCATAATGAACCAAGTAGAGACCCATGCTAAAATTTAAGCCCTCTTTGCTTGCATGCTTTTCCTAGCTCATGGAATTGTACACTGCTTTGCACCAGTTCTGTTCCCTGCACCAAATGACACCAAAGGTACCTTATACAACAAGATAATTATCAACAACAAATTGACCCTAAATGTGTTGAGCAATGCACACAACCATCAATGTAACAAGTGTGTACACAACTTACACAAGTCGACGAAACATGTGCAACATGATCGACACAAGTCGACAACATAAGTGACATAATCTACACAAGTCGATGAACAAGGTGTGACACAATCGACAATGTAAAAAGTGTGCTCACAAGTGACACTAGTCGACAAACAACAAGATACATTTACAAACACATATGCATGTATCATGTACAATGAACTATATACAGTTCGAAAAATACACCTACAACCTCTATGTACAGGTGCAACTTCAACTCTTTTTTTTCAAAGACCAACAAGTACATCAACCCAAAAAAGCAACATGTGGCTGACAAAGAGCTGAAATGAAAGACATTGATGCAATAATAGTGAGTACCATACCCATCTTTTACCTCCATGGCAAAATTTTGCAACAACATAAAAAAACATGCATACATCCAAAGTTTGTATATGTACAAAAGGAGTACGTCTTATTGTGTCAAGAAGTCCATCCACTTCTCACCAAGCCACTTCCATGGCGATTTTTGCCGCTGCAACTTTTCCTCATGCGAAATTTCCCTTTCCACATCAATAATGGAATCCGTGGTTCCACCTTTGCCAATCTTCTCGTCCTCTTGCTGCATGTGTGTGGGACAACGAGTTGGATGTAAAGTCCAACAATGAGAGGCAACATGTCCATTCTTTTGGCAAAGAGTGCAAACCTTATGCACCTTCTTTGAACGTAGTCTTTGCTTCATCTGTTTCCTGTGTGTTTTCTTCCTCATCCAGCATCTCAAAACATGATGGTTAAATTGACCACAATATGTACAAGATATCTTTCTTCCATTAAAGCATGTAAAATTTTCATGCCTTGCAAAAACACAATCAAATTGATCATGAGAAGATGTATACCTCTTGTGCTGCTTTGCATGTTCATCCTTTTTTCCTCCATGAGGAGATGAATTAGTAGAGGCTCCAGTTTTCAATTACAGACTAACATCATCATTCTTGTCTTGAAAACTACCTAAAATTGCATGCTTGCCATAAGCTACATGTCTACCATCTTCTTGCTGCAACAAAGGCTTAAAGCAATGACAATCATTTTTGAAACAAATTTGACATATTTGCCTCATAGAACTTGGAACAAAAGCTCTCTTTGAATTAGCCTCACATGCCTTCATGGCTTTTGAGTCTTCACCATTAGATTTCACATAACCAAGTCCAAGATTCTTGGGTCGTTCCTCAACAGAAAGGGGTTCAATCATGCCTTGTGCATGCTTTCCTAATCCTTTTCCTTCATAACCCATCTTAATCATTAACTTGGATCCTACTCCCCTTGTATGCTTTTTGAAAGGTCCAACACATATTTCTAAAGAGGAAACTAAAGACAAATCAGAATGGATTACCTCTTTCTCACACATGTTCTTGGTTAAAGCCTCTTGGGCTTGATGAAGCTGCAACTCCATATCATGCAATATTTGAAGAATTTCTTCCTTCTCCTGCTTCATGGCCAACAATTTCTCATGAAGCTCTGTGCTTTCTCTTCTATCCTCAAATATGATCTACACCATATCCTTCAATATAAGGAATTCACGCTTCATATCCTCATCGAAGAACCTTGTGAAGGAGGAAGCTTCACTTGATGAAGTTTTCATTATAATGTCAATGAAAAAATTAACTTCAACAATGTTCTTAAAGCTTTTCAAAACAAATGAAAAAACTTTTTCACCCAAATGTCTTTATAGTCCTCACATATTCAAGCAGCCAACAACACACAAATCAAGTGAAAATCTTACAATGGTTTTTAGGTCCTTTTGGGGTAAGGAAAATACCTTCTATCCCTTTTTGTCTTCTCCAAGACTTAGCTAATCAGTAGCTATCCCCAAACTTCAGCAAACGTAAACAACATGCAGTTTGCAAAATAGTAAACCAGTCAATCTTCTACACTGCTTTAAAACACCTTTCAAGCTATACACTCAAGCTATTGTGATGTCAATCAAGAAAACCTATTTCTCTAATACCAACCTGATCTGAAAATGGAATGTACTTGAATAAAGGGTGCAAGTTATCCATTTCCAATAATTTTAAATGTGCAACCAACTCCAAGGTTACCTCTGAAAATGTGAGAACTTCTTATTTCTAATATAGAGATAGACAGTAGGGGCATTTACCAGATATGTCACCTCTAAAGAGAGGATGAGATCCAGAGGCTACCTGGCCCTCTACAGGCTCTGCCTAAAGAAAGAATAGAAGTAAACACTCAGGTGTCATTAAAATACTCATGCTTGAAACTTGATGTCTTGCGGAATAAAACATATAAGTTTGCACAACTGTTTAGGTGTTTTTGTGTGGATGCAAGTTATTTAAATTTGTTGTTTAACACATTATATCAGATTTGTTTAGCATGAAACTTCAACAAATAATGACACAAAGATAATGAAGCAGTTCACCCCTCCTGGGATACATTTGCTGGACCAAGCCTCCCAAACTAGGCTTGTCCTCTTGTATTAAGAATGCTGCAAAGGCTAATACAAGTATATAAGTGCCTCTAAAGGAAAATCTAACTGTAAATACAGAATCAGAAGATAGGAAACAGCTACGAATGCTCTTCCCCAAGCACTAAACAGTTAAATTGTACCTTAAACAATACTTTCTTCAAATGGTCCTATTGGCCCTTTAAACTTCTTTAAGAAATTCGAGGTGAAGATGACTTCAAATGGTTCTGAAACCTTTGCCAATGGACTCAGGAGGTCGAAGACAATAGAAGTAGGCTTTTGAATCACCGAAAACGGATGAATACAGCCCCCAAATAGCTCAAGCACTGAAATGGCCCTAGTGTCCCAGAAAGCTTTCCTGAAGAATTTCAAGGTGAAGAATGCCACAACAAGAAAAAAGAGCTGTAGAAATGGACTCAAAACACTAATTACAGTTAGGAATGACCTTCTTTTCACATTCAATGGCTGCACACATCCCAATGCAGCTCCCAAACTCATATGGCCCTAGTGGCTCCTGAAACTTCCACAAAGCAAAATCACCTACAAATGACCTCTGTTGGTTGTGAAACCTATGCCAATGGCTTCAGAATGTCAAATAGACCCAAAATAAAATAAAAAAATCGTCTAAAAAGGACTTTCCTAGCCAAAGTTATGGCTCATTCAATGAACTGTTTTCCCCTATAAAAACTCAAGTTAACTTTAGTTAAGGCCAAATAAACTCACCAAATATCACGGGACCACCAAAAATGGCACCACCGCCAATTTTTCTGCCAGAACTGAAGTTACATTTAATTCTTAAGTGCACTTACTCACATGTGACCGTTAGAGGCGTGGTTGGCCTTGGATTCTGTGCTAGTTGGTTGGCGGTCTGCTAACGTTTAAATAGACATGTGCCCAATTCATTTCACGTCCCACCTGCGTGGTGTGTTGGTAAGTCATAGTGCCTATAAACTAGAGGTCATGTGTTCAATCCACGGTATACCCAAAATTTTGAAATGCACCCATATATGCTGATGTCACTTGCGCCACGTGGTGGCTTCTGGGCTTGGCACGTGGCAACATCCTATTGGCTTGTTAGAAATAGAATATTTTTTATTTTTGGAATATTTTTTAGAATATTTTGTGGAATATTCTATTTTAATTTTTTTTTTTGAAATTTTTCAAAAAATGGAGGATATTAGGCAATTTTTAAATTGAGATAACTTCTGCATACAAAGTCCATTTTTTGAACCATTCATGGCACCGGAATTAGGAGGACGAGCTCTATCTGGTCATTTAGGTTCAAACCAATTCTAAACACTTTTATTTTTGAGCATTTTTCGACACTTGGTCTTGAGCTCCTAATCAATCTAGCACAGTAATGTTGAATGCTTGCAAAAGTAAAAGCCATCTTGTAACTCTACCATTAGTAGTACGTTTATTCATCAAATATCTAATTGCAGAGTGATCTGTATGAATAAACATTTCATATCCTATTATATAGTGTCTAAACTTATTAATTGCACGAACAACATCTAAAAATTCCTTTTCAGTCAGAGTATAATTCAACTTAGTGGGAGTCAAATTCTTTCTTGTATAGTAAATGGCATAAGGAATCAAATCTTTTTGTCCCAATACAGCTCCCAGAGCTATATCTGAAGAATCTGTGGAAATATGGAAAGGAAGTTTCCAATTTGGACCTCTTAAAATAGGTGCTTCAGAATTTTTTGCTTTCAAGGTCTCAAATGCTAGTTGGTAATCAGGATTCCAACTAAATTCACAATCTTTTGTAAGAAATTTGAAGAGTGGAGATGCTATTTTAGTGAAGTTTTCTATAAACCTTTTATAGTATCCTGTAAATCCCAGAAAACTTCTAACATCCTTTTGGCAATTTGGAATTGATAACTTAGAGATGACTTCAACTGTAGACTTGTCAACTTTAATTCCATCTCCTGAAATGTGATGTCCTAAAACAATACCTTCTGTAAACATCATAAAACATTTTTCATGGCTTAGTGAAAGGTTGTTTTTTACATCTTTTAAGAACTTTTTCCAAATTTTCCAAAGCTTCTTCAAATGTGTTTCCATAGACTGTAAAATCATCCATATATACCTCTACACAATCATGTATTAGATCAGAAAAAATTCCTAGTACTGCTCTTTGGAATGTTGTAGGAGCATTACATAACCCAAAAGGAAGTACTCAGTAGGCAAAAGTTCCCCATGGACAAGTAAATGTGGTTTTATCCTGATCCTTAGGTGCTACCTAAATTTGATTATAACCACTAAAACCATCCAAGAATGAGAAATACTTCTTACCTGCTAATGTATCTAACCCTTGATCTATAAAGGGAAAAGGAAAATGATCTTTAAGGGTTTCTTTATTCAATTATCGGTAATCAATGCACACCCTCCATTTACCATTCTTTTTAGGCACAATTTCCAAAGGAGAAACCCATTAGCTATTTGAAATTGGGTAAATGAAGTTTACATTGAGTAATTTTTGGAGCTCTTCTTTCACAATTTCCCTAAGATTTGGATTCATCCTTCTCTGAGGTTGTTTGATTGGTCTATTGTTTTCCTCAATATAGATATGATGGATACAAGTGTTAGGATCAATACCTTTCATGTCGGTTTACTCCCATGCAAATGCATCAAAATGTTTTTGTAATATTTTGGTTAGCTCTTCTTGTTGTAGTTTCTCCAAGTTTTTGTTTATGTTCAATGTCCTACCTAGAAAAATTTCAATTGTAGAGCTACCAAACTCTTCCATAGCATAGAGAGACATTTGCCTAGATGACAAGTATTCAACATTAGATTTTTCTTGAAATTGTACATGATCATATTCTAAAGATGTTTCAAAATTTTCCAATGTGTTCAGAATTTGACTATCTTCACTAATTTCTGACATAATAAAGAGAGGCTAAATATCATCTTCATCGTTAATCCATTCCTTGTCATCTATTTCTGTGATTGCTTTTGCTGGAGGATACAAAGTAAATTTCTTTGTTGAATTACCATCAGAAATATACATGTCACCAGATCTATAACTAATAAAAGCATTAGCTGTGACCAGCCAGGGTCTTCCTAATATGAGTGGGTGTCCTCCTAAATTATTCTTGGGAGTTAAGATCATGAAATCAACAAGATATTCCCAAGAATATAAGGATACTGAAATATCTTCTAGCACACCATCTAGTTTGATTACTGATCTATCTGCAAGTTGCAGTAAGGTAGGTGTGTAAAGAAGATTAGGAAGTTTAAGTTGCTCCATAGTTTGTCTACTCATAATGTTTATTGTTGCCCCTAAGTCAATCAATGTATTTGGAATTTCAATTCCATTTATATGTGTGTTGACAATTAAACTTCCTAGATCCACATATTTCTGTATGGAAATTTTTCCCATCATTATGTCTACTATCTTTCCTACAAGGTGAATTCTTTTTGTTTCTTTTGATTTTCTCCCTAGTATTTTTATGCTCAACTCCTTTATTGTCTTGGCTAGAATTGGAATTTCTCTAATGGCTTGTAGCAAAGGAATTTTGATACAGACATTTTTCAATTCATCTAGAAAATCATAATTGGGCAATAAGATCTATTTTTCTACCCCTCTATCAATTTGTAATCTCTCATAAAAAGGAGGTGTAGAAGTATATGCTGGTTGCTCAATGATAGGATTTGTGTTCACTGGTTCTTTTTATTTTCCTTTTTCAATGTTTTGGTTTTGGAGAGATGTTCCCTCAAAACCTTTATTGACTTTTAGAGAATCTTCTTAGAAGTGTCTTGTTCTTGAATAACTATAGAAGATCTTTCCTTTTCTAATATCCTACCAGATCTTAGTTGAACATCATCAAGATCTAGAGGAGTAATCATGTAAGTTGGGAATTGTTGTCCTTCTATCATGTAAGCATTTTGAGGGTTTTTTATTGTTGGGGTTTGGTGATGGTTGGGTAGGTAGTTGATTTGGTTTCTGCTGAAATGGCAGCAAGAGTTGAGGATTTTGACTTTGTTGTGGACGTTGTTGTGGAAATGGCAATGAAAGTTGAGGGTTCTGATTTTGAAGTTGTGGTTGCTAATTTTGTTGTTGATTTTGTGGGGGAGGAAAATTCTGATAGGATGGATAATATTAATAATATTGAGCAAATCTCCCATAAGGTTTTGGTACCCCTTGTGCCCACGGTTGAGATTGATACTGAGATTGAGGTTGAGGCCAAGGTTGCTGCCAAGAATTCTAGTTTGGTGGAGGTTGAAGATACATTGGATTGTTAAATCCTTGATTTTGTGGCCCTTGCCAAGGTCTTCTTGCAACAAAACAGAGAGGTTCTACAATATTTGGGACTGTTTCCTCTTGAAAGACAACCTTAAGACCTGGAATTGAAGGACAACCTTAAGACCTGGAATTGAAGGACAACCTTTGGTTTCATGGCTTTCCGAACAAATCATACAATTTTCTACATTTTTTGCATCTAAAGGGCATTCCCTTAGAGCATGTTTTTTTTCTGCATTTTGGACAAAAAATGGCTAAAGAATTAGCCTCTATTTTCTGTTTGTTTTGAATTTTAAGGGTGTCTAGTTGCTCACTAAGGCTCCCTAGAATGTCAGTTTTAAACTCATCAAGCATATTACCAATTTCTGCCCTACTTACAGAACCAGTTGCAGATTTGTTTGCTCTAACAAGAGAAGGATCTTTTAGCCCTTTCCCTGTTTTAGATTTCCCTCTTGAGAGATAAAAACATAGTTCTAATATGTCACTCAATGGAAGTTGAGAGATATCTCCCTTCCCCATCATATTAAGGATATCTATCCACTCATCTCTAATGGCCTTTAAAAAAAGAGCTTTCAAAGTTTCTTCATATAAATTGTTCATCTTTGCTCTTTTCAAATTATAGTTGAATCTCTCAATCAAGTCTTCTAAGTTTTCATCCTCTCTTTGCATCATTTTGAACACCTCATCTTTGTGATTGGTAGGCATGTAGTAATCCACGTATCTATCCAAAAATGCATTTTTCATGTCATTCCATGTTCTAATGGATTGAGTGACTAACCCCATGAACCATTTCAAAGAAGCCCCTTTTAGTGTTGAGGGAAACAATTTAAGTTTTTTAGAGTCTTCTAGATAGTCATAAGTTCTGCACAAGACTTCAAACTCAAACAAAAATGTTTCAGGGTCCTCATTTCTCAACCCATAGAAGTTTGGGATGTGGTATGTGTTTCCTCATCCACTATAGGGAATCCAAATGAGTTATCTGTTTCCCTATTTCCTCTGCCTCCTTCATTATTTCCTCTACCTCCTCCATTATTACCTCTACCTCTCCCTCTACCCCCTCCTCCAAATAGTGAGAATTCTCCATCTTGTTCCTCTTCTTCCATTATAGTTTCTTCTAAGTCAGTATAGGGTTCAACTTGTAAGGTTATTCCCTCCTACTCTAGTTCTTCTATTAATGTACTATGAGAGAGAGTTTCTACTTCTTCTTCCTCACCAGGTATTCCTAATTCTTCAACTACAATATGCTCTCTTGTGGAGGTGAAAAAGGTTATCCCTGCTATTGGAGATTCAAAAATTTTCTATCCTAGGACTGTTTTGGTAGATGAAGTAGGAGAATCTTCTGATTGAGTTTCTGCCCCTTGAATTCCAGGAATCCTATGGCTGGGAGTATAAGTTTGTGATGGAGGTGTATCTTTTCTTACTCTTGGTGGAGTGGATGGTGTTGTAGGAATCGAAATTTTTCCCCTAGCTATAAATCTATCCCTAGAGTCTCTTTCTCTATGCATGTCATTGTTTTGTTTTGTGTTTTTTTTTTGAATGTAAGAGATAAGGCTACCTAGTTACACTTCCCTAGAAACGGCGCCAAAATGTTTGGTCAATTTAGTGTCCTAAATTGCTCTACATAAATTATCAATCCAAGTATCATAAACTGATGAAGTGTAGTGCACTATATGTGCTAGATGACCCTTTCTTACTTCATTGTTTCTTGAGTTTTATGTTGTTTTGGGAGTTTTTGATCCTTTAATCCCTACTAATTTACAATGTGCTTAACAGAATCTTAAATCTAACCTCTGTAAAGACTGCTAAGAACCTAAAGACATGAGAATTGAAAGAGCTTTAAGCCAGATTTGGAAGTAAAGTTTAATCAATAAATAAAAACAGAGTTTCTATTTCCAATCATATCATTATTTCCAAATCATGAGCTACAAACTAAAAAGTAAAATTGCAACTACTGTCTAATCAATTACGGAATCAAAACTAAATGAAATATTAAAACTGAAAGTGAAATTGCAACTATCTATTATGGAGACAAAACTAAATGAAGTGCTTAGTTACTCTGCCTCTCAATTTTGGGAGAAAAAACTCCTTGTGATGGAATTTTGAGGAATTTTTTACTTCATTATTCTAAGAAAATAAATGCAAAATGCAGAAAAGACTCATTGCATGAATGAAGTATTCAACCACTTAGTTTAAGATGAGTCATCAACTAGAAGGGCTTTTTAGAAACATTCACCTACACCATCAGTCACTAAACTAGTAATAAAATGGCAAGAACAGGTAAATGGCACTGATCAGTTTAATTGAAAACCTAAAGACTAATGAAACAGCAAATGAAACAAACTACTCTACACTACTGAATTTAACTTCTAACTACTAATAAGAAACTAGAAAGAAATTAAGCAAAAAGAACTATTAAGAAGCTATTCTGCGTTAGTAAGAAAATAATAAACGTTGCGTTATAAACAAGGCTAGTAAATGGTTATAAACATTATGGAAGAAACAATGAATTTACAATTTAACTATAAAATACAAAATAGAATGAAATGAAACCTTAGTCAGCGCAGGGGCCCTCTGCAGCTGCTCAGATTATGCGTACTTAATCAAAACTCCAAGAAACTCCTTCACATATCCATGAAACTTGTGGTCTTCATATTAAAAAAAAAACACAGGAAATGAGTTTTCAAAATTACAGAGCAGTAGTCTCAACTTAATACATAAGTGGATTCGAATTTGGTCTATGTTCTTCACACAGGTATCTATATGTAAATTATACAACTGTTTATGGAGAAAAATAAGCTACAACCAAAAACATGTAGTAGACAGGCACACAAAATTCTCTTCCTCGGCTACTGGAGACATAAATATAACGTGATGGTTATTGGATTCGGTTGCACAAATGGCTGCTGGGGTCCGTGGGTTCAGGAAGTTGTTTCAGATCCCATCACTGTGAAATGTGTACAAAACAAAGCCCTGTTTGCCTTAGGTCTCTACGTTTGACTTCTTTTTTGACCGGAGTCTTGTACCATATTCCTTATCGACCCGGGCTAGGTGAATAGGACATGATCCATGTCATGATGTTTTCCAAGCTGCCCATGTAGCCGGTTTCCTCGTTTGACACCTGTAACCTGTCAAAGCATGAAGATAGTTACAGAACAACTGATTAGTTGCAGAATAGGCTACGTTTTGTAGCTAAAAGACAAAAACTTATTCAAACAGAAAAACATAAAAGCATAAAATGTAAATCACTAAAATGTTCTCCTTAAGGCAATGTATACTGGTTATTGATGATAGAGATGCATTTTCTTCATGGAAAAACAAAGAAAAGAGAGGAGAATAGTTGCTAAGGAAAGGGCAGTTTTCAACAAGCGCTCCACAATTGCAGCTAGTGATGTTCATTATATTTATTTATATTGCAACTTTTTCTTAATATCGAATCCTTCCACGATAGCACATTTTCACACATGGATTATGAATGTTTTTAAGACTATTCTTTGAATGTTTATGGTTCATGTTTGATTTCACCTGTACTAGAGTAATTGAACTATTTCATTGAATTCGTTGCTTACTTATTGGAAATGTGTTGTATATTTATAATGATCGTCGCATCTATGTGAACTATTTTGCTTGATGTTAGAAAAGTCTTTCTTATTCATGTGCGTCTCCATTAGGGTAGTACTTTTACTTCTCTCTTAGAGGCTCACTTTACTTCGCCCTATTCAATAAGAGAACCTTGATACATCTACAATCAAACATTCACAAGGTGCACTAGCTTTCTCATTCAAAAGGACATTGACGCTTCTCTGTCATGCTAACAGATAAATCCAAGTCATATATTTAACTAAACAACAACTGGGTTATATTTTGGATGTGAATCCTATACCAAATAGTGTGAGGTCTTGTTGAGACCTTATATCGGGGAGATCCCTTGTATGTTGATGATATCCAACACTGTCAACATTTTGTTGCTAGAAGGAGGGCCACTAGTTTTTTTATGGCTTATAACTGCACACACCCTAACCATTCATATTTTGTATAAGTTAGCAACATTCCGAGCACTATTAAGAATCTTATTCCTAAAGTAGGAGGGTCTTCAAAGCCTATCCCAAAATAGACATACAAGGTTACCTACAAATAGATTTGGGCACTTTGACCTATAACCTATCAGTTCACAAAAGCTATCGGGTTAATTCTTGGAGTGCAGAATCTCCCACATTTACCGAAGAAGAAAGAAACAACTCGTGCGAGTATATTAGTTTCAACATTGGAAGATTTGGTATTTTCCACTCTTGAAGAGTTAGCAGAATCCTCAGACGATACAATGCATCAAAATCAACTTCCACCCATTAATGAAGGGTATGAGGATGACATTGTTCTTTTTGATGATATTTTGACGGTTTAGACAGTGAAGGAGAAGACTCCTTAGATTCTGAAAAGGAATTGGAACACAGAGACAAGGGCATGGCCTACTAGGACTTGGATTGGATGGCCCAAGGGCCTCTTCCTCTTCCAGAAAATCTTCATAAGATGCATAGGCATCCATAAAAGTTGTTATCAAAGTATGATCCAGACAAGAAGACAAAGGTAGAAGATCACATTGATGAACTCTACATGCATCGACAGATGTTGGAGGTAAGGTACAATGACGTTTCTTGTAGACATTTTCCTTATACATTAGAAGGTATAGAAGAAAAATGGTACTATAGTTGGAGGGATTTTAATAAGTTATCTTTGGAGAAATTTGTTGATGACTAGACACTCGCCATGTTACTAAAAGAGCTCGAAAATAGTAAGATGGGGGAAAAAGATAAAGTGAAAGACTTGAATCACTATTTCAAGTTTATATTGAATAAGTTTCCCCAAGGCATAGAACCACATTATTTGATCAATATTGATTATTACACAACTCCCTTTCCCACTAGCATTTCCCAATTACTTAAAAGAGCCGCAAAGCAAACATTGACACAAAACCTTGCAAAAGCAATTGTCATCAAGAAGGACTTGAGCTCTATTGGATTTATTACTAATAATGATGAATCAAATGACTCTAAGGAAACTAGTAGGAAGACTCAACCTCTTCAAGTAAGGCTAAGGATAAGTAATTATCAAATATTGAAAGCTTGACCTGAATAGTGACAACACTTACAAATGACATTTCAAAATTAAAGAGAAGGACAAGCAAGACTTCTACTGGCAGCAAGCCTCCCAAGTCCTTCCCTTTTTGAAGGAATAATAATAGCAATAACAATGAAAATTAACCTGCCAAATCTACCCAAAGTTTGAATGTTGTACCTGCCAAGTGTATCATCTATGTCTCATTTCATGAATTGTTTAGTTATTGATTGGTTGATCAATGTATGGACTAATAAGTGTTGTTGCAACTATGTGGAGAGGGTATATGGCCTTATTAGTGTTTCTCAGATGAATCTTAGACTCTCATGTTCATATATGAATTCATGACTTGTAACTTACATGTTTTCCATGTGTTTGACGAAATGTATGTTATGTTATAGGAAGTCTAGGTCAAGTTCTGCCTCTAAGTTTGAATGTTTAGCTTTGTTGTTATGCCATTTATGATTCTGATAAGTCTTAAGCAATTCTAGGCGGTGGTCTAGAGGTTGTCTTGGAATTGTGGCTCAGATCTCAGGACTGCACCCTCTGAACTAAACATGTTGGGTCACAACTGCACTTAGGCAGTGTTGTGTGTGCAATTGGAGGCCTTAAACTACACCCAAGCCTTTCCATGCATGAAGTTGGGGGTTAAGTTGTGAGAAAAGCAGCCCCAATTTAGGGTTTGGTCACCTTGGGTGGTCCTTTGACCCCAAAGTGTCTTGTAGCCATGAGGAATGTTGCAAATTGTTATTTTGTGGTTTGTTGTTGGCCCCACTTCCTTAACTGTAACTTGGAGGTCGAGTCATGTCATAATAACTCTTCACCTCATGTTTACCCTAGCAGTGAAGTGAAATTTGGTAAATGTGGAAAGGGTTGTTACATGTTGGTATCAGAGTGGGTTTCATCCTCTTTAGGCGATATGTGATACCATAGGGCGGTATCAGAGCTTCTAGGTTCAAACACTTGGACTAGATGGGCGGGAAGTGATTTTTATGCATGCATGTTAGTTGTTGATGTGTTTGTTATACATGCATTGTGATGGTCATTGTTGAAATTGTGTCATTTAGTTGTTGATGTTTGTTATACATGCATTGTGATGTTCATTGTTGCAGTTGTGTCATCATGTAAAGGTTGATGATGTTCATGTTGTCTTTTCATTGTTACAACACCCTCCAAAAAGTTCACTACATTCAAATTTTGGAGCCTACTATCACCGTCGTATCTGGTGTCTCCTTGATAATCAATTGTTGTCTCATGTTATTTTATGTGTTCTTGAATGTTCTCAAGTGCTGTCGCATTGATTCTAACATATTTAAGTGCATTTCATCGTCATAACATCTTTGTTGTTGTAAAACGACACTTTTGGTCGCAATCACACACACTTCACTCATTCTACTTGGGGAATGTGTACAAAGTGGAATTTTGATGTATACTTATCATTGCTCAATCTTGTATAAGTTTTATTAATGAGTTGGTATGTGTCACATGCATTTTTCTATCCAAACTCATCATGTTCGTTAATTTCCCCATGTCCCAGACATAGCCGAATTTTGATTGCAAAGCAAACCCATCAAGGCAAGGGGTGCACAAAGTGCACTCTAAAGCCTTTATTGAGAATCTTTCATTGTTCAGAAATGTGCCATGTGCCCTCCAAGAGTGTTGAGTGCACTACTGAAACCTTTTCCCCTTCCTTATTCTGAATTGCGCTTTTCTAGAAACTAAGCCTTCCTTTGAGCGCATTCCTTCGACTCGAAGAAGTGCACCCCCCCCCCCCAACAACCATCCTTGAGTGCATGTGCACAACCCAAAGGCCTCAAGCATCACCCTTAAACCCTCCCCAATAGGCCATGCACTCTCCTAATCCTTTGAGCACATGAGCACACTTTGAAGGCATGAATCTTCTCCCTTCAGCATTCCAGCTTGTTCCATGTGCCCTCTTGGTCCTCTTGAGCGCATGAGTGAACCCTGAAGACTTGAAGCCTTCAGCCTTCAGCTTTCAAGAGTGCACCCTATGCTATCCATCTTTCCCTTGAACACACAGTGCACTTGGAAAGCTCGAAGACTTCCCCTCCGTCCTTCAGACTTGTGCCATGCACCCTCCCTTGACTACCTCTCTCTCTTGAGCGCATGAGCGCATGCCGAAGCCCTGAAGCCTCCACCTATCATCCCTTCAAAATTTTAAAGCATGCACATGTGCCTAGAAACTCCCTTTTCCCTTTTAAGTGCATTAATAAGGCATGAACATAAGATCTACACAAAACATGGTATAATAAGAGATTTTCAAGCTAATCATTGCTTGTCGTGGTTGATTACAGACACGTGTATTCTAGGAACAACATGGCAAGCACACACGAAGAAGATTGGACATAGAAAATAAACAAAGGAAGAATTAAAAGAACAAAGAACACACTTGAATATTGATGATAAAAGCACCTTAAAGACTCCATTAGATCAAAGACCCTTTAGAGGGAGAATACATCAACGATTGAAGTTGCATGGAGAATGAAGATACAAGTGGAAGCCATGCCACCACTAAAGAATTCCATGACATTACTCACTAATAGTCTCAGTCACCAAAGATAGTGGCATGTCAAGTTCTCATCACATGATGATGTGGAAGTATGATGTATTGTTGTAATTATTTTAAAGAAAAATAAGTGGAAGTCCAAGAGTCATGTATGAACAAAAGAGTCAAGGAAGTCCAAAATACATGTAATACCAAAAGTCATATGGAATTCCAAAAGTCATTTGGAATTCCAAAGGCTGTAGAAGTCCAAAGGTCATTAGGAGTTGGAAAGTCAAGACTCATGAGGATGTGAAAGGTCATGCCTCAAGTTATAAAAGGATCCTCATTTCTCATGTAAAGGACTTTTAACCTTGGATTCTCCCACAAGGCATTAGAGAGATAGAGTTAGTATTTTTTGGGAGAAAGCAGTGGCTCTAGCGCTTCACTATTGGAGCTAGTGATGTTAATTATATTTATGTATATTGGAAAATTTTCTTAATATTGAGTCCTTCCACGATAGCACATTTTCACACATGGATTGTGAATGTTTTAAAGACTATTCTTTGATGTTTATAGTTCATGTTTGCTTTCACCTGTACTAGAGTAATTAAACTATTTTAGTGAATTCGGTGCTTACTTATTGGAAATGTGTTGTATATTTACAATGATCATCACATATATGTGAAATATTTCGCTTGATGTTAGACTAATATTTCTTATTTATGTGTGTCTCCATTAGGGTAGTACTATTACTTCTCTCTTAGAGTTTAATTCCCCCTATGCAGTAAGAGAACCTTGATACATCTACATTCAAGCATTCACAAGGTGCACTAGCTTTCTCATTCAAAAGGACATTAACGCTTCTCTCTCATGCTAACAGCTAAATCCAAGGCATATCTTTAAGTAAACAACATCTGGGTTATATTTTGGATGTGACTCCTATACCAAATAGTTTGAGGTCTAGTTGAGACCTTATATCAGGGAGATCCCTTGTATGTTAGCGGTATCCAACACCGTCAACATTCTGGCGCTAGAAGGAGGGCCACTAGTTTTGTTATGGCTTCTAACTCCACACACCCTAACCATTCATATTTTGTATAAGGTAGCAACATTCCAAGCACTATTAAGAATCCTATTCCCGAAGTAGGAGGGCCTTCAAATCCTAGCCCAAAATAGACATATAGGGTTACCTACAAATGCATTTGGGCACTTTTACCTATAACCCGTTAGTTCACAAAATCTATCGGGTTAATTCCTGGAGTGAAGAATCTCCCACATTTACCGAAGAAGAAAGAAATAACTCGTACAAGTATATTGGTTTCAATAGTGGAAGATTTTGCCTTTTCCATTCTTGAAGAGTTAGCATAATTCTCAAACGATATAGTGCATCAAGGTCAAATTCCACCCATTAACAAAGGGTACGAGGATGACATTGTTCTTTCTAATGATATTTTTGACGGTTTAGACGGTGAAGGAGAAGACTCCTCAGATTCTGAAAAGGAAGAGGAACACAGAGACGAGGACATGGCCTACTAGGACTTGGATTGGATGGCCTAAGGGCCTCTTCCTCTTCCAAACAATCTTCATAAGAGTCTTAGGCATCCTGAAAATTTGTTATCAAATTATGATCTAGACAAGAAGACAAAGGCAGAAGATCACATTAATGACTTCCACATGCATCTACAGATGTTGGGGGTAAGGTACAATGACGTTTCTTGTAGATTTTTTCCTTATACATTAGAAGACAGAAAAGAAACATGGTACCATAGTCTACCTATCAATTTAGTCCATAGTTGAAGGGAGTTTAAGGAGTTATTTTTGGAGAAATTTGTTGATGACAAGACTCTTTCCATGTTACTAAAAGAGCTTAGAAGCAGTAAGATGGGGGAAAAATAGAAAGTGAAAGACTTGAATCAAAAGTTCAATCATATATTGAACATGTTTTCCTAGGGCACAGAACCACATTATTTGATCAATATTGATTATTACACAACTCCCTTTCCCACTAACATTTCTCATTTCCTTAAAAGAGCCGCAAAGCAAACATTGACACAAAACTTTACAAAAGTGATTGTCATCAAGAAGGACTTGCACCATATTGGAGTTATTACTAATGATGATGAATCAAATGAATCTAAGGAAACTAGTAGGAAGACACAACCTCTTCAAGTAAGGCTAAGGATAAGGAATTATTATATATTGAAAGCTTGACCTAAATAGTCACAACACTTACAAATGACATTTCAAAATTAAAGAGAAGGTCAAGAGAGACTTCTAGTGGCATCAAGTCTCCCAAATCCTTCCCTTTTCGAAGTAATAACAATAGCAATAACAACAACAATCAACCTGCCAAGTATAACCAAAGTTTGAATGTTGTACTAAATATAAAGAATATTGGTATGGAAAACTATTGTTCTTTTCAGCAGGAATATCATTTGGAAACGACATGCCCAAAGTGGAACCACAACATGAACTCTTTGGCCACACACATTGTGGATTCCCTATTAGTAGATGAGCAGGCAAAACATACATAAGAAACAAAGGAACTTGCAGTGGCTGAAGAAAGTAAGGGTATTGGACATGCAATGAATAATTTTGATTATCTTTTTAACACTGATAAGAAGAATGTTGAATAACCACCACAAAGTGAGCCTCCCCTCAAAAGAAAAATGGTTGACATAGCTTAAGGAGTATATGGCCCATCTTTGAACATGAGGTGACGAGACAAAAATTAAAGGATAAGTTGTTAAGGAGGATCTCACCACCATCCAATCCTTCTTAGAATGCACAAAGTAAGTCTAGAAATGCAACTAATTCCAAGAAAACTTCCTCCAAAAACAAGAGTAAGTCCACCACTCCAGAAGTGTCAAATAAAGTCACTCCTCCAGAGACTTCAACATTTCCTACTAGAGGTGAAATAATTGATTATAGCATAGTTGAAGATTTGAAGAAAACTTGAGCCAATATTTCTATCTATGAGCTTACAAAGATTGCAGGTCAACATGAACTAATTGTCCAAGCCTTTTCACAACCTTTTTTAGGTGATAAAGCTTCTCCCTCTCAAAAGGTGTTTGTTAAGTCTTCCAATTCCCTTGAATCTATAGTTAATGTTGTAACACTAGAAGCTAACACTCTATGCCCTCTGTTTTTATTGACTTTTGAAATTTTTAATTATAATGTTCATAATTGTTTAGTCAATTATGGTGCATCTGTAAATGTAATTCCATTATCTATTGCAAAGAAAATAAATTCTAAATGGGACAAAATTGATGAACGAATTATTCAGCTAGACAGAACTCTCATCCAAGCTATTGGTGAACTCAAGAATGTGCTTATTATATTATCACGAGATGACTAATTTCATTAATGTATAAATATTATAATTGTGGACATTATTTAAGCCTATGGCATACTCCTCGCTAGAGACTAATCTAGAAAATTACAAGGGTATTTTGTGACAGACTGGTCACATTTATGGCTTCCATACAAGGGCAAGAATAACCATATTTGAGTGGAAAGTTAGCCATATGTGTAACACACTGTGACACCACTTGAGGGTCGCAATGAGGTTGTTTCTTTTGTTGATCTAAGTTTTGGAAATTGTTTCCTTGAAACTAACCTCAGGTGTTATCAAGCACAACCATCACCCATTCCACCAAATACACAATTGGAGCTCCTTCCTTGTTCTCCATCTGGTGAAAATGAATCATATAATATAGATGTACATAGTAATAATAATAGTGGTATAGAAAGCCTCTCAGTATCCAATAATATGTGGACTTTATATTTTGATGGTTCAAAGATGCAGGATGGCTTTGGTGTTGGTTGTGTACTTAAAAACCCATGCAACAAGAATCATATCCTCTCATGCCGTATAGAGTTTGAGTGTACTAATAATATTGTCGAATATGACGCACTCATACTTGGATTCAAGAAATCCTTTGATTTGAAGGTAGAGATCTTCAAGGTAATTGGTGACTCAGAGGTGGTCACTTACTAGGTACAGGATACTATCCACTTTGTTTCACCGAATATTAAAAACTACTAGTAGGGGGTATGGTGTTTGATTAATTTTTTTAAATATTTTAATATTATTTATGTTCCTAGACTTAGAAATGTTGTAGTAGATGCATTAGCAAATGCAGCCGCTAGGATGTCTCCATTGAAAAAAGTTTTTTCTATTGAAATTGTATATAAAGCATCTGTGCCAGACAACGTCACTAATTTATTTTTTTTCAATGATGATCAACATATACATCACTTTATGGAAAATGCAGATATATTCAAAGATGCTACCATAGATGAGGATGAGCACGATGAGAATTTGCAGGAGGCATCCAGTGCAATGAAAGGAAACATTATGCCTAAGGGTGTGGTGTCCCTGGAGAAGTTATATGACTTGCAGAAACATTTTAGAGGACCAACCAATATAAAGACTCAAAGCTCAAAGTTACATCTAAACAAGTCAATATGGGAACTCAAGAAGATCTGAAGTATGTAAACCTCGGTATGTGTTGTTCTCCATAGTAACAACATGCATTTTTCCACTTATTCAAACAATACCATGATGTATTTTCATGGAAATACAATGATTTAAATATCTATGACACTCATATTATCCAACATGTCATTCCTATAAGAGAAGGGGAAAAGACTTTCCAATAGAAATTACGAAAATTTCATCCAACACTAGAATCCAAAAGGAATTGAGAAAATTGTTGGATGCTCAGATCATCTTTAAATTCAGAAATTCCACTTGAGTTTCAAATCTAGTCCTAGTTATAAAGAAGTTCAGTGAAATCAGGTTATGTGTGTATTTTCACAATCTCAACCGAGCTTCCGACAAAAACAATTACCTGGTGTTGTCCATGGCACAGATCCTTCAGATGGTATCTGGATTTGAGATGTTTTCACTACTAGATGGTTTCTTTGGTTATAATCAAGTGCTAGTAGTAGAACCTAATAGATTGAAGACTACCTTCAAGACCAAATGGGGGACATTTGTTTTCAAAATGGTGCCTTTCAAACTTATCAAAATTAGTGCTACTTTGCAAAGAGCGATAGATATCTCTTTCCATGGCCTTATTGGTTAGAGCGTAGTTTTTTTTTAATGATGTTACTATGTTTTCCAAAATAATACCAGATCATGTGCATCATCTGAAACATTCATTTGGATGGTGTCAAAAGTATAGGATTTTTCTTAATCCCAAGAAAAGTGTCTTTGGTGTATCAAAGGGGATTCTCTTAGGACACATCATTGTAAAAATCCAAATTAAAATTGATCCTCAGAGGGTCAAATCCATCACACAGATCTCGTTTCTAGTGAATAAGAAGGCTATGCAGTGTTTCTTAGGAAAGATCAATTTCCTGAGAAAATTCTCCTCTGATTACACCCTGATAGTCAAGCCTATAAAGGATATGGTTAAGAAAGATGCAGTATACAAATGGGATAAAATGGAAAAGGATGCTTTCACTCAAATCAAGAAGGTTATTGTTGATGCACCCGCGTTATGTAGTCCTGACTACAACAAAGATTTCTTGTTCTGTAGCTTTGCTTCAGATTCGTCGATTGAAACCGTGTTGACTCAAAAGGATATTGAAGGAAATGAGTGGATTATTCTTTCAGGAGCGCCAGTTTGCAAGGGTAAAAATTAAATTATCCTTCCATTGACAAACAAGCATATGTTGTATACAAAGAAGTTAAGTACTTTAGGGCCTATCTATTGAAAGCTCACGCGATCAAATTTGTACCCCATCCAAAAGTAAGAACATTATTTGTGCAACAAGAGTTAGGTGAGAAGAGGGATAATTGGATGACATGTTTACAAGAATATGATTTGGAGTTAAAACACTTCATACAATAAAGGGTCATGGCCTATGTAAGCTAATAGTCAAAGAAAGAGATTCTCATGAGCAAGATCTTTTAGGATGGGAGCAGGAGATAGAAATGTGAAATATTGAACATGTTCCTCAGTCCACGTCTACAGTGCTATGGTATGATGAGAAATAGAAATTTCTATAGCATGGCACCATGCCCACACACTTATTGAATAAATAGAAGAGGGAAATCTTTTTAAAATTTCTATATGACCAACTAGTTCACAGAGTGATTTTCAGAAAGCACCATAATGGTGTCCTGCTAAGATGCCTTGAGCTGCAGGATAAAGAGAAGCTACTTATATATTTTCACGATGGACTGGAAGGTGGTCACTATGCAGGTAACACTACAACACATAAAGTTATAAGGGCTAGTTATTATTGGCCCGCTCTATTCAAGGATTCTCACACCTATGTCTACAAGTGCCAAGCTTTTCAAATATGCATCTATCGTGAACAGAGGTCAACTGACCCACTTCTACCAGTAGTAGTTTATGAACCATTACAACAGTGGGGCTTAGATGTCATTGGAGAAATTTTTCCTCATTCGTCAAAGAAACACTAATATATTCTGACGAAAACAAGTTTTTTTACTCTATGGTCAAAAGCAGTTACTCAAGACAAGTAAATGACCAAGAAGTCATCCACTTCTTGCAACAGAAAATTATAACCAGGTTTGGCGTTCCTATGCCACTTGTCTTTGATAATGCGACTTAATTTTTATCATTAGGAAACTCTATGAATTCACATTAGAAAATGGGATTGTATTATAACATGCATCTAATTATTACTTGCGGGGAAATGGTTTGGATGAATCGACAAATAAAATTATTATTCGCATAATCAAGAAAACCATCTTCTTTGAAAAAAAGAACTGACATAATACTTTGACCAATGCATTATGGATAGATCATGTAAGTCCTAATCCTTCCCTAAAAACCTCATCATACTTTTTGGTTTATAGTAAAGAAGTTATCTCCCCCCAAACATGTATCTTCCAACCATGCAACTCTCCCAAGAGCCACAAGTTAGACCATGTCTTCTGGTTCAGAGTAGGATAGACACTTTACTCAAACTTAAGGAAGAAAGGATCAATGTCAAGGATACATTTGTTGTTCATAAAAACCATGTAAATCATTGGTTTGATAAGAAGTATGCAGGGTCAAATAGATTTGATGTGGATGACCTAGTACTGAAGTGGGATAAGCCCCACGAAGAAAAGGGTAAACACACGAAGTTCTAAAATTTGTGGTTTGGACCATTTACCATTGGTGAAAATCTCATTCATAACACATTCAAGTTGAAATCCTTAGATGGGAGGATTGACCCCATTCCTATAAATGGCCAAGATCTGAAACATTATTTTCAATAGTATCTACAAGTTTCACTTCCTATACAATTTGTTTTGTTTCATTTTCTTTTCATATGTGTTAATCGTAAGTGTCTTATGTTAGTCATGTCTTGTCATGTTGTCTCTATTTGTCATTGTACATAAATAAGACCTTGTGTAAAAGTGTATGGGTCAAAATTATTTTGTGGTGTAATAAAAGAGAGGTGTGAAAACCACAACGCTTGGATTTCTGTTGTTCTCCTTCTTTTTTTGGGAAAATACCATAGGTTGAGCTAAGTCTAGATGGAAAATGCAATTCCTCCAAAAGGAAGACCTTGAGGGAACCTATTATATCTGTGCCTATTCTAGCATCTAAACTACTTAACTTGGTGTAAATCCACTTATGTATTAATGCTTGTCCAATCTAGTAGAGAACGAATAAGAGAAAAATCTAAAAGAAGCAAACCAATATCGTAGGTCTTAAAATACTTATCTAAAGGGGAAACCTCCTCTGCTCTTAATAAGTTGGGATCCCTCTTCCACCCGTTGAAAAATAACAAGTCTCGATGTGAAGTCCTACTAAATAAATAAATAAAGGGTGAAAGAAGAGAAAGGCTTCCTGTGCATGGAGGTGAAGCAAGCAGCTTCATCGGGGTACTGTCCAGGATTTATAGTAGTGAAATAATGTTTTTTCTCCTAAAGTGACTCTGTCAAGGAACTGTTTAGGTCTGTTGACAGTGAAGAAACACCAAAGATGAAAACCTCATACTCTGAATATCTTAAACTTTCCAAGCACATTACCCTTTCCTGGATTGAAACAATTGTGACATGTTGTATCTTTTGTGTGTGTTCAACCAAGTAGAGGAAAGTGAGATGTTATGTATATAACCAAGTCAAAAGGGGAAATAAAGGAAATCAATACTTCCTGAAGATATGACCCTTAATTGAAAGATATTCCCAGAAAAAGAAGTTGAAGTCTTCTCAACGTGTCGCCGCTACAACACCCTCCAAAAATTTCACTACATTCAAATTTTGGATCCTACTATCACCGTCATATCTAAAATCGCCTTGATCATTAAGTCTCATCTCATGTTATTCTATGTGTTCCAAATGTTCTTGAATTTTCTCAAGTTTCGTAGCATTGATTAAAGTATCTTTAAGTGCATTTCATGGTCGTAACATCTTTGTTATTGTAAAACAACACTTTTGGTTGCAGTCGCACACACTTCACTCATCCTACTTATGGAATGTGTACAAAGTGGCATTTTGATGTATACTTATCATTGTTCAAGCTTATCTAAGTTTTATTTATGAGTTGGTATGTGTCGCACATGGTTTTATGTCCAAACTCATCATGTTTTTCCATTGCGCCATGTCCCATACTTAGACAAATTTTGGTTGAAAACAAAACCCATGAAGGCAAGGGGCGCATGAAAGCACTCTAAAGCCTTGACAAGAAATCATTAGTTGTTCAAAAATGCACCATGCGCCTTCCAAGAGCACTGAGTGCACCCCTTAAGCCTTTTTCCCTTCTTAGTTCTGAACTACACCTTTCTAGAAACCAAGTCTTTCTTTGAGCACACTCCTTCGACTCAAACAAGTGTGCCCCCACCTTTGATCACATGAGTGCACCCCTAAGGCCTAAAGCATCACCCGTCAACCTTCCCCAATGCATCATGCACCCTCCTAACCCTTTGAGTGTATGAGCGCACTTTGAAGGTACGAAGCTTCCCCCTTCAGCCTTTAGACTTGCGCCATGCACTCTCTTGGGCCTCTTGAGTGCATGAGTGCACCCGAAGGTCTGAAGCCTTCATCCTTCAACCTTTAGGGGTGCTCTTATGCCCTCCATATCTCCCTTGAACACACAACACACTTGGGAAGCCTGAAACCTTCCCTTTCATTCTTCGGACTTGCACCATGTGCCCTGCCTTGACTACCTGTCTCCCTTGAGTGTATGGGTGACTGTTGAAGCCCTGAAGTCTCCACCTCTCAGCCCTTCAACCTTTTAAAGTGCACCCATGTGCCCTAAAGCTCCATTTTCCCATTTAAGCACACTGATAAGGTATGAACATAAAATTTGCACAAAACATGGTAGAATAGGATATTTTCAAGATGATAGTTGCTTTTCATGATTAATTGCAGCCACATGTGTTCCAATAACATCACAACAAGCACACACAGGGAATATTAGGCAAAGAGAGCAAACAAAGGAAGCATTAAAAGAACAAATAACACACTTGAATCCTGATGAGCAAAGAAACCTAAAGACTCCATTATATCATAGACCATTTGGAGGGTAAAGACATCAATGATCGAAGCTGCATAGAGAATGAAGATACAAGTGGTAGTCGTGTCACCACTAAATAATTCCATGTCATCAGTCAATATTAGTCCTAATCACCAAAGTTAGTGACATGTGAAGTTATCATTACATGATGATGTGGAAGTATGATGTATTGTTGTAATTATTGTAAAGACAAATAAGTGGAAGTCCAAGAGTCATGTATGAACAAAAGAGTCATGGAAGTCTAAAAGACATGTAATACCAAAATTCATATGTAATTCTAAAAGTCATTTGGAATTCCAAAGGTTGTAGAATTCCAAAGGTCATTAGGAGTTGTAAAGTCAAGGGTCATGAGGATGTGAAATGTCATGCCTCAAGTTATAAAAGGATCCTCATTTCTCATGTAAAGGACTTTTAACCTGGGCTTCTCCCATGAGGAATTAGAGAGACAAAGTTAGTACTTTTGGGGAACAAGTAGTGGCTTTAATGCTCCATTATTAGAGCTAGTGATGTTCATTGTATTTATGTATCTTGGAATTTTTGCTTAATATTGAAGCCTTCCAAGCCAACACATTTTCACACATGGATTGTGAATGTTTCTAAGACTATTCTTTGAATGTTTATGGTCCATGTTTTCTTTCACCTGTACTGGAGTAATTGAACTATTTCAATGACTTTGGTGCTTACTTATTAGAAATGTGTTGTAATGTTTATAATGACTCAAAATGTAGACTAAAAAATGGATACTATGGATAATTCGAATTCTCAAAACTTTCAAAATTCTCACCACATAAATCTCCAAACTCTCATGTTTATAATGATCGTTGCATCTATGTGAACTATTTCTCTTGATGTTAGACAAGTCTTTCTTATTCATGTGTGTCTGCATTAGGGTAGTATTATTACTTCTCTCTTAAAGGCTCACTTTAATTCCCCTCTTTGTAGTAAGAGAACATTGATACATCTACAATCAGACATCCACAATGCACACTCACTTTCTCATTCAAAAGGACATTGGCACTTCTCTCTCATGCTAACAGCTAAATCCAAGCATATCTTTAAGTAAACCGCAACCAAGCTGTATTCTAGATGAGACTCCTACATTAAACTGTGTGAGGTTTAGTTGGGACCTTATATTGGGGAGATCCCATATATGTTGGTGGTATCCAGCACCGTCAACATGTTGAGATGATTGATATGCTGATTTCATTATATATACATATGTTGTGCTAATCTGGACTGACTATGCAGATCATATAACCTCCTCTGAACTTCACTGAGGTATGTTGGATTATGTTTATATTTGGTTATCTGGCATGCCATGTTTGCAGGAAGTAGAAGATCAAAGATAAAAAGAAAAATGGTGGATTACAGTTCACATGAATCTCCTTATAGATTAGATGAGAAACACATAGATGAGTACTCCCTTGACATATTAGACACCTTGAGAAGTTTAAAAGCAGAGATCGGAAGTTGTAAGGAAGATAATGACAAGATTATTCAGTCATGGGAAAGACTTTCCAAATCTCAGGAAAAGAAAGCAGAGATTAATGCAATGATCCTTCAAAGTTTCTCAAACTTGTAGCGACAAGAACAACCATGTATTAGTTATAGATAGGAGGAAAGTACTAATGTGGTGTATGGTATCAAGTATCATGGAGAACATAGGTCAGACATGGATGACACAGTCAAAGGTGGTAGATGGATGGATACACCTGGAATGAGAGGTAGTGGTTATGGGTTTTATTCTAGTTTTGGTTTAGAAAGACAACATGATCATCATTGTTATCATCCTTATAGGAGGAATGAGAAGCAATAATTACTAGATGAGTTCAAGAAATCCAAACCTCCTACATTCGATGGAGAGTTGAAGAAACCGGAAGATGCAGAAGCATGGTTACTTGGGATGAAGAAGTTCTTTGAGCTGCATGATTATACTAAGAATATGAAAGCCATGATAACCATTTTCAGTATCAAATGGAAAGCGAACATTTGGTGGGAAGATGTGAAGTGTGTCATAGGTATCAAGATAGAGTAACTGAGTTGGCATGAGTTCGAAAGACTTTTCAAAAATAAGTACTTGTCAGATAGATATTATGATGGTAAGGCTAAGGTTTTCTACAAGTTGAAGATGGGATCGATGACAGATGATGAGTATATGACTAAGTTTTTGGAGCTATTGAGGTATCTGCCATATCTTAAGGATGCAAAGATGAAGTTTCAAATATGTGTTAGTGGATTACGTTTAGCATTTAAGGATCAAATTGAATATGATGAGCCTCAAACATTGGAGGAAGTAATTGGGAAGTTGAAACATTCTTATGAATAGTCTAAGTGTAAGTCAAAGCCTAAGTAGGGTTGGAAAGTTAATGACAAGACTGAGGGAAAATGGAATAAGAAGTGGGTAAGGCCTCAAGATTCAAGTAACAAGGAGAATGCAATGCCATATAACAAATTCAATGTAATTTACAGAGGATAAATATTTTAGTCTGAGGAGAAGAACAAGGGTGATGGTAGGAAGCATTTACAGTATTGGACCTGTGGTGGAGAGCATCACATGAGAGATTGTCCACAACATCAGGTTGGCGGTTTGTAGATTTACAATGCTCAAGAGGCACAAACAATTGGGGATGATGTACAAAGTATTCCTCGGATTTATGCATCATCGGATAATAGGTAGGTTGATCATCATGCATCTATTATAGAGATGGAAGGTAAGCTTTGTGATCAAGTTGTTTCTATTTTGATTGAACTTGGATCTAACTATAGTTATATCAGTCCTTACCTTGTGGATAAATGTTTCTTAAATAAATAAGTGCATGCAAAGCCTTGGTTGATATAGTTGGCTACAAGTACTAAGAAAAGAGTTCATCATTGAGTAAGATCTTGTGCATTTGACATGAACGACATGTATACATCAACACATATAAACATGCTTTCATTGGGATCATACAACATGTTGTTGGGTATGGATTAGTTTTACATTCACACGACTAAGGTAGATTGCTACGATAAGACTATTGATTGCTTGGGTGATGATGGAGAGAGGAAAATCTTGCCGGGTAAGAAGAAGCCTACGTTAGTGAGGATGGTTACAACTATGCATGAAAATAACAGTAGAAAGAAAGGACATGTATTGTTTGCAGTTCATATTTCTAGTGACAAATAGAAGGATGTCAATGATGCTAAAGTCTTGAGGAGGTATATAGTTTTGCAGTAGTTTTAGGATGTGTTTTTGGCAGATATTTTAGAGTTACTGCCTCTTAGGGAACTAGACTTTTCTATTGAGTTGATGTTGGGAGAAACACCAACATCAAAGGCATCATACATGATGAACAATCCAGAATTAGTGGAACTGAAGTTGCAGCTTAAGGAAATGCTTGATAAGGGATACATTAGGCCAAGTGTGTCACCTTAGGGTGCACCAATATTGTTTGTGAAGGAGAAGGATGTACTCTTAGGTTGTGTATTGATAATAGGAAGTTAAACATGGTGACAATCAAGAACAAGTATCCTTTGTTGCAGATTGATGATTTCTTTGATCAGTTGAAGGGAGCAGAAGTGTTCTCAAAGATTGACTTGAGATTAGGATATCATTAGGTATGCATAAAAGAAGATGACATATACAAGACAACATTTTGTGCCAGGTATGGGCATTATGAGTTTGTAGTAGTTCCTTTTGGTCTAACTAATGCACCGACTACTTTCATGCCTTTAATGAATAGTGTGTTGCATCCTTAATTGGACAAGTTTGTGATACTATTCATTGATAACATATTTATATATTCTAAGAATGAGGAAGAGCATGCAAAGCACCTAGCAACAGTGTTAACATTGTTGAGAGAACATCATCAATTGTATGCCAAGCTTAGTAAATGTAGTTCCTTTCATACATAAGTTCATTACTTGGGACATGTTGTTTCCAAGGAAGGTATAGCAGTGGACGCAGAAAAGATTAGAGCTATCATGGAGTGGGAATTTCTTAGGAATGTGGATGAAGATTGATCATTCATGGGACAAGCAGGTTACTATAGACGATTCATCAGAAACTTCTCATGGATTTCCTATCCTATTACATCTTTGTAATGAAAAGGGAAGAAATTTGAATGGAATGAGGACTGTTCAACTAGTTTTGAGCAGCTGAAGCATTTGGTTACAAATGATTTGGTTTTGAATATTGCATATCCAAATAAAGAGTTTGTGGTATGTACAGATACTTGCAAGAGAGGACTTTGTGGATTAATGGTGCAGGAAGGATAGGTGGTATGTTATGAGTCAAGGAAATTGAATGAACATGAGCAGAACTACATGACACACGATCTTGAGTTGACAACTATCATTCCTGCATTGAAAAGGTGGAGACATTACCTTTTTGGAAGATGGTTTATTCTGATGAGTGATCACAATGGGCTGAGATACTTATTTGACCAACCTAGTTTGAATGTTAGGTGAGATAGATGGTTAGCTACTCTCAGTGAGTTTGACTTTAGGATCAAGTACATTAAGAGAAAGGAGAATAGCGTTGCATATGCTTTTAGTAGGAAAGTACATGTGAATCACATTGCAGCAGTGAATTCTTATGGGACAGAATTGCAAGAGAAGATCTTGAAGGTAGGGTAACGTGATGACAGGTATCAACATTTGAGGCACATGTTACAACAATAGGGTGCAAGTGATAGGGATGAGGAGTATCACCTTACCACAGATGGCTTAGTTAGGTTCAAAAATAGGATTTATGTACTAGATGACAGTGAACTCAAGAAGCTTATCTTGAGATAATTTCATGTTAAGTCATATTTAGGTCACCCGGGATATTAGAAGACATTAACAACAATTAAGAAATTCTATCATTGGCCAAACTTGAAGAAAGAGGTGGTTGAGTTTGTTGTGAAATGTTTGGACTGTTAGCAAGTAAAAGCAGAGTGTAACTATCCAGGTGGTTTATTACAACTGATTCTGATTCCAAATTGAAATGGGAGGTCATTTCCATGGAATTCATTACAGGTTTATCGAGGACACCGAAGCAACATGATTCTATCATGGTTGTGGTTGATAGGTTAAGTAAGGTGGCACACTTCATTGCAGTTAAGTCTACGTTTTCAATTAGAGAGGTAGCTAATATTTCCATTAAGGAGATAGTGAGATTGAATAGTGTTCCTAAGAAGATTATATCTGACAAAGATGGCAAGTTCAATTCCATGTTTTGAAAAAAGTTGTTTGCAGGTTTCGAGACAAAGTTGGCTTTTAGTACAACTTATCATCCACAGACAGATGGACAGAAAGAGGGGGTTATTAGGATTTTTTAGGACATTTTGAGAATATACGTGATGCATTAGCAATGGAAGTGGGAAGATTATCTTCCATTAGTTAAGTTTGCTTATAATAATGGGTATTAAGAATTATTGAAGATGAGTCTATTTGAGGCACTCTATGGGCTGAGTTGTAATACTCTGATTAGTTGGAGCGATCCATTGAACTGTTGAAAAATGTAACTAGGTTCGGTCTTCATAATTATATTTGAGTCACAATGAAATGTACTTATGAAAAAGAATTTTATTATTATTATTATGACTTATTAAAGCATGAGTTTCATGATTGAATCATCATGTTTTATGTCAAAGTCCCCATTGAGGACTTCTAGGATTTATTCTGACTCATTAGAGTCATTGTTCATTTAAAGAGACCATTCTTAGGGTTTTGAATCATGTAAAAATAATTAATATTGAGTCAAATAAGCTATTTGTCACCTCCACACCAAGTCGGCCTCAAGGAGATCAAGTCAGCCTCAAACTAGGTAATTCAACCTCACTAGAAGCCTATAAATTGGAGCAGTTCAAATTCATTTGGAGTATTCTCTCTCTCACACACAAGTTCAATATTGAGAAGAAAGAGCTGGAAAAGTGTGAAATAGGAAAGGAGGCTAAAAGGAGTGCAAAGTTGGAGAACAAGGGAGAACAAGGAAAGATCGAAATTTTGGGCTATCTATCTCTCTCTGGTGTGGATTCCTCTAGGAGATCGAGGTCTTTCTTTTCAAGTTGAAATTGTTTTTGCCATTTGCTGGGTCGAAGTGTCGTTGTTGCAAGGTTGAAGTTCTAGGTCAAAGTTGTTGGAAGAGGAGGTTGATTTGGTGGTTAGAGGAGATCTGTGTCTATGTTGAAGAGTCTCAAGAAAATTATTGAAGGAAATATTTTGGTTGGGTTTTCCGCTAGATAGGGATTTTCCCCTAGCAGAGTGCCTACATCTTGTGTCTTCTGTTTGTGTGATCTCTATACACACATAATTTGGTAATTTCTTAATGAAAGATAATATATAAAGAAGTAAAAGAAGCCAACATAATTCACAAGTAATTATCAAGAAAGAGAAATCTAACCCTAACTCTACTAGCATTGATATCTCAACATGGTATTAGAGCTAAGGTCAAGGAATATTGAAGATCACTTTGTTGGCTTGAAGGAAATGAGTACTCCCTCTATGATAAGTTATATGAGAATGGGATTCAATATTGTAGGAAGCTGGATCAATAATATCTTATACTACTTATTCAACAAGGTAAAAAATCAAGAGTTCTTGGTTGCACTTACATGTTCACTTAATGATGATACTGCATAAGGAACCATATTCTCATGCAGTGGAATTGGGAGACAACAAAAAGCTATGTTGTTATAGGCCTGGGATCAACATCACTGAAGTTGGAGAATGGAGCTAAGGTGAAGAAGGAGGGAAAAGGCAGTTTAAGGATCTATTGAAAGGAATCTTAGGAACCTCAAGAAGTTGATCACATATAAGGAGACATTATAAGGAAAGAATCTTAATTTCTTCAAGGACAATGTCTAACACAATTAAGGGAGAGAACAAATTACAAGGAGCATACAACTACAATGCTTGGAAGAAGAGGTTAGATCTCATCCTCAAAAAGAATAAAGTCTTGGATCTAGTAAAAGTAAAAGTGAAGAAGTCTACAGAGAAATCAAGAATTCTAAAGGGCCAAGAAGGAAGGTAGACCTATTCAATATAGAATGCTACAATTGTCACGAGATGGGTCACTATAGAAATAATTGTCCCAATAATCCTAGGAATAAAAGAGGTACAAGGATCGGGTAAACTTTGCCAAAGAAGTTTCACCAAAGAAGAACAATATGGAAGGACCCAAAATCAAAGACCTATTTTCTAGGAACTCTTAGGGACTCTATCCCTTGCATATCCTTCTATTCGAAGTTTTGAATTTCTTTACTTTATGTTTTTATTTCTAGGTTTAACATGCTTTGGAAAAACATTTTTGAATTGTTTTGATAAAGCTATAAGCATCCCTCTAGATTGGATTGAGACAAAGCCCTCACCATTTTCTAAAAATAAGTATCTCACTCCATGTGTTGTCTTTTTTATATTTGGTTGCATTTTCTTATCTAAGATGTATTTGTATTAATATGCTAATAACATTTCTTCTATATTTTTACTTGTTTAAGAAAGGCTTGCTAAATTCTCAAGGGTTATAAAGAAGACCTCACAAGACAAAGCATTGGAATTACAAGGTTTGATAAGAAACAAAGGTATGCCTTACTATAAGTTTTTCTCTCTTCATGATAAAAGTATATTCATTATTGATAACATATTCTACATTACTAACATTCTTGTGTCTAGCTCTCTTGAATCATAAAGATTCTTGATTAAGTGATTCATCATTAAATAAATATACCCTTCTCATATATTTGATTATTCTTTTGGAACCCTAAAAAGGTTCTTTGTAAAAACCCTAACTTAAGGGTACGTCGATGATAATGTGTGAAACCCTATCCTACTTAAGGTTATTGATGAAGTCCAAGGAAATGTTTGATGCTTTGATGATGTCATGTTTGGGTTTTGGTATGGTTATGAAAACCCTAACTTGTTAGGGTTGAATGGTGATGTCTGAAATCCCAAACCTTTGAAGTACTAATAAATTAGGGTTTGTTGTGTTATGTATTAAAACCCTTGATAGTTAGGATTTGGTAGGGTGTACAAGCAAGACATTTATTTTAGATAATGTCCTAGGAATTGAATCCTAGGTATATGTGTGTTTGTCTAATCAAAACCCTAGTTTGATCAGGTTTTTTATATGTCTAACTTTAATATATTGATATTTGTGTCATTGGGTTTGACTATCACATGTTATGATATGCTTGTGCATGACGATGGAATATTAGATATATGTGTTGACTTAATTGTTGACAGTCATAAGTCCTAAGGTTTGAAACAAATCCCTAGTCGAAGATACTCTAGGATGATAGTGTTTGTGTATTCTAAGGTTTTTGTATCTAAACCTTAGTGGATGTTCAATTAACTAATATCTGATGAACAATGTTTCAAAGGTGATAATATGAGATTTATGAAAGATTGTTGAAATCTAAAATTGAGTGATGATTGGTTTTTATTATTTAAGCTTAATAGCTCATGTATGAAATCTAGGATCTTGCACTAAATCATAGTGGAAGTATAACACATGAGTTCTAAAGTTGTTGGATGAATTGTAGAACTATATTCATTTGAATTGTTTCTAGGATTTTCAAAATATTGTAGTAGGGTATGTCATATCTCTAGAAGAAATATTGAAGCCCTAGATATGATGAAGGTTGTTACCTTGATTGAGGTTCTCTTGATAATGAAATTTAGGGCTTATGACAAAACCCTGGCATGCAGTATGTGTTTCTTGTTTGTAAACCTAACTAAGTTTAGCTATTTGATGTTTAATGTCTAATGCTTCCATTATTATTCTGAAATAGTTAATTTCCCGCTTCTTTGGATTTGGTTGTACTTTCTATCTAAGTCGTGCAGGTACATAATCTTCAAGATGGTGAAGATGTTTCTAAGTAAAGTTGATATGATAAGCATGATGAAGAAAGTTATATGAATGATGATGGTCATGATAACTCTAATAAGAAGGATGGAAGCCATAAAAGATTCTCTGATGTTGTAGAAAAGAAGTTGACCTCCCTAAGTTAAGAGGGAGCCTGGATAAAGAAGGAAGTATATCTCCCAAGTTGAGAGGGAGGGCATACTATAGTCATAATGGATATCGTGAAGAAGAAAATGGAGAATGCATATTAAGGTTGTTGAAATATGGCAACAAGAATATTCCAATTTAATTTGTCCTTGAATTAAATTGTGAATTAAAATCAAATTTAGTCTTAACAGCTTCTTGGAAATAATTAATTAATTTATTTTAAATTAATTTGTTGGAGAAATTCAAGTTAGAAGTCTTTTTGAATTCATGCAAGAGTTATCCCGTAAATTAAGGAGATAAGGTTGACTTATATTTGAGTTGTAATTAATTAAATTAGTTTACTAAGTTAAGTCCAGTTAAATTAGTTCCAAACTATTTGAGGAATTAATAGTGAGTTAACAATCAGTTGATGCATTAATGCACTCAACTAGTGCTACTCCAGTTAACTGAAGATTCCCTCATCAGAAACTCATGCATGTCTATTATGAGAAAGACCCAGTTGAGATTAATGTCAAGGACAATGTACTATCAATTGCATGTGTTTTCTCATGGAGAAAGCTCATGCATGTAGTCAAGGATTTATCCTTGAGGATTGCACAGTTTTGGAAGAAGGGTTTTCCACTTGGTAATAGGAAATCATCCAGAAGGAACAACGCAAGGAAATAGGAGCTTGGAGGGCAGAGAGGAAGGCTGGAGAGAAGCCAAGATTTCCTATGAGCATCTGTGAGGATTGTACTGAGAGTTGGCTAGCTGTGAGAGCTAAGGCTTTGTATAATTCGTATGTATTTCCACCGTGTATGATAATACAATAGTGTGGGGTTTTTAGCTGAGGCTTTCCCCAAAGTATTTTCATGTGTATTGTGTCATTGGTTCTTCTTCTTCTGGTTATATTGTTCAACTCGATCTTAAAGCTTTCGCAAATTGATAGTAGAAGTATGTTATAGTATTATGCTTTGATTTATATTGCATTATCGGGTTAACCTACCAACAAATTTTCTACATGGTATCATAGCTAGATTTGTAGAAATTATTCTACATGGTATCAGAGCTGTGAACAATATACTAAGAAGAGAATTCAAAGTTTGAAGTTCGGGGTTGCAAGTGAAAATCGAATTCATATCATACTTTAAGGTTGGCCAATGGCGTTCTATGGCTTGAGACTTGAGTATGCCTTGGAAGGTAGCTCGAATTACATAGCATGGACAGATAGAATGGAGGTTATATCAGAAGACAATGGCTTGAAGGAATTCATTGATTAAGAAATCCCAAAGCCAGCTTCAACTAATGCACAAGAGTTGGCTGAGTGCAAAAAGTGCATGGCGAAGGCGAGACGGATCATCCTTGAGGGAGTTCGAGACCATATTGTCTCGAGTCTCCATGGGAAGGATACTCCATTTTCAATGTGGAAGACATTGAAGGACCTCTGCCAGAATAGTAGCGACCAGAGGAAATTGGTGCTCAAGGATAAGCTTCGAAGAATCAATATGGAGAAGGGCGATAATATTTCCACATATCTGAACAAGCTCACCACTTGCAGAGACGAGCTTAGAAGTGTGGGAATAACTATTGCCAATAATGATATGGTAAGCCTCGCTCTCCTTGGCCTTCCAAAGAGTTCGAATAGCTACCAGGACTCTATGAATGGAAGGGAGAAACTGTCGAATTAGGAACAATTGTGGTCGGATCTTATGCAAGAGGAGATCAGGAGGAGCACATGAGATGGTTCTTCATCCAAGAATGATGATGAAGAAAATTTGGCCTTAGAAAGTAAGGCAAGGAAAGGGAAGGGGAAGGCTTCCCATTTCAAATCAAATTCTTCTCATGGAGGGAAGAAGGGTGACATGTCTAAAGTAAGATGCTTTAACCGTCACAAGATGGGACATTATGCGACTAATTTACCGTCGAAGAATTCCAAGAAGGGATCCTCAGAAGGATCGGAAGGTGAGGCATTAGCCTCTCAGTTCGAAATGGACTTTACCCTCATCACATGCATGGTGTTATCGATGATGGGTTGTGTCTGGTATCTTGACAGTGGAGCCTCATTCCACATGATCGGTGATAAAAATTTATTCAGTGCCTTGGAGGAGAAAGAACTCAAGATGCGCATAGAGATGGGTGACGACGGAAGGTATAGTGTTTCAGGAGTGGGCATGGTTGCTTTTCAAAGGGAGCATGGAACTCCTCTCACCTTGACAAATGTGATGTATGTGCCTGGACAGAAGAAGAACTTGGTATCGGTTGTGATGTTGGAGGACAAATGCTACGATGTTGTATTCAGTAAAGGAAAGGTGTTCCTAAGACACACATCCACGATTCGGACCAAGAGGATAGGGATTCGGGTGAAGAATCTCTATAAACTAGAGGTAGATGATTGTGTAGCATTGAGTACGAAAGAAGAATTGGTGCAAAGCCAAGACATTGACGAGTTGTGGCACAAGCGGTTGGACCATTTACATCATGGGGCTTTGAAGATAATGCAGTAGATATTTATAGGACTTCCCAAAGGTAAACTTCAGCAAGTTGACACATGCAAAGGTTGTACCTTGGGAAAGTACACCAAGTCTTTCTTTCATGATCAAGACAGTCGAGCAGAGGCTATCTTAGAGCGAGTTCCTACTGATTTGTGTGGATCATTCTCGATGAAATCCACAACAAAGAAAAGGTATTATGTGATTTTCATTGATGACTATTCTCATAAATGCTAGATTTATTTCATGCAAAAGAATGACCAAACTTTTCCAAACTTTTGTGAGTTCAAATCTTTGGTCGAGAAAGAGTCAAGGAAGAATATCAAGGCCTTGAGAAGCGACAATGGTGGAGAATATGTCTCTCAAGAGTTTAAGGACTTCTATGCAGCGAAAGGAATTAAACGAAAGTTGACAGCACCTCATAACCCATAGCAGAATGGGGTGGCCGAGAGGAAGAACAAAACTATTGTAGGGGTAGCACGAGCAATGATGCATGACCAAGGCCTACCACTTCACTGTGGGCTGAGGCATGCAACAGAACAGTCTATTTGCAGAATAGAAGCCCGCATCGCATAGTTGGGATGAAGACACCAGAGGAAGCTTTCTCTGGTAAAAGACTAGATGTGAGCCACTTAAGGATCTTTGGCTCATTAGTATATTTCCATGTGACAAGGGATGCACCAAAGAAGCTTGAGCTGACAACAAAGTTAGGGATATTTGTGGGGTACACTGATACACCTCACAACTATCGAGTGTGCTTTCCTACCAGTCGGAGCATAGTGGTTCGCAGAGATCTCAATTTTAATGAGCAGAAGGCCATGCGAGTTTCCCTTGAGAGGGAGCTCCAACTACAAGCTGTGGAGGAATTGTTGGTTCCTAAGGTGGAGGAGCCTCAAATGATGTGGAGTAGCCACTACAGAGGTTCCAAGAGGGAGACATCCACTCAAGCAGAGTCTTCTAGAGATGGACAGAAGCACACAAGAGAAGCTGACAGATTGTTGGAGGATGCGAGAGAGAATGTGGGAGCACCATCTTCTCAACGCAAACATAGGAGGTCACATGAGAGGTACACTGAATACATGGCCCTTGTTCGGGAATGTGTCGAGACTGAGCCATCTTCCAAGTTTGAGGAAGCAGTGGAGCAGCCGATTTGGGTTGATGCTATGGTGGAGGAGTATGACTCCATAGTTCGTAACAGTGTTTGGGACGTGGTTCTGAGACCGAAGAATAAGTCAATTGTGAGTTCCCATTGGCTTTACAAGGTAAAGCAAGCTGCTAATGGTAGTGTGGAGAAGCATAATGCAATATTTTTTGCCTGTGGCTTTTCACAGGTCGAGGGGATTGACTATGATGAGAGTTTTTCTCCTGTTGCAAGGTACTCATCTATCAAATCTATGTTGGCACTATCAGCACAGATGGGTTGGAAGATCCATCAGATGGATGTGAAGACTATATTCCTCAATGGCCAGATTGAAGAAGAAGTGTATATAAAGCAGCCAAAAGGTTTTGAGACCTTCGATCGTGAGTCACATGTGTGTCGACTCAAGAGAGTGTTGTATGGGCTGAAGCAAGCACCTCATGCTTGGTACACCAGGATAGACAACTACTTCACCGGGTTAGGCTTCACAAAGAGCGAAGCGGATGCGAACCTGTACCACATCGAGGTGAAAGGTATGTTGTTGATCATCGTATTTTACGTTGATGATCTCATATTGACAGGTGATGAGCAGTTGATCGTGTCTTGCAAGGAGGACCTTGCAGGAGAATTCGAGATAAAAGACATGGGTCTCATGCATTACTTCCTTGGCACAAAAGTATGGCAGAAAGATGGGGAGTTGTTTGTGTCTCAGGGCAAGTATGCCAACGAGATACTCAGGAGATTCCACATGGAGAAGTGCAAGCCCATGTAGACTCCTCTAGGTAACTGGAGGAAGGAGGTTTCTACTTCAAGAGAAGTGGTAGAGGCTACTGTGTACAGGCAGCTTGTGGGTTCACTGATGTACTTAGTGAACACACGACCATATTTGTGCCATGCGATGAACCAACTGAGTCAAGCGATGGTTCAGCCTACCAAGATGTTTTGGAAGGAAAAAAAGCATGTATTGAGATACCTCATAGGCACATCTTAGTATGGATTATGGTATAGACAGACGAAGGGAGTGAAGCTACAAGGCTTCACTGATGTAGATTGGGTAGGGAGTCCATCAGATCAAAAGAGCACATCAGGAGGGATTTTCAACCTTGGGTCAGCAGTAGTTTCTTGGTACAGCAGGAAATAGAGGTCGGTTGCACTCAGCTCGGCAGAGGCAGAATACATGGCTGCAAGTCAAGCAGCATGTGAGGCCATTTCGATGCGGAAAATCCTAGTCGGTTTGTTTGATCAGAGGATGGATCCAACTGTGATTTATTGTGATAATCAAAGTTGTATCAAACTCTCTAAGAATCCAGTATTTCATGATAGGTCCAAGCACATCGATATCATGTATCATCATCTCAGAGATTGTGTAGCGAGGAGGATCATGTTGCTGTAGTACATTTCGACAGAGGAGCAAGATGCCGACATTTTGACAAAGGCATTGTCAAAGTGTAAATTCAAGTTAAATAGAGACAAGATCAGAGTGGCTGATAATCCCTTTCTTGTTGAGAGGGAGTGTTGAAATATGGCAATAAGAATATTCCAATTTAGTTTGTCCTTGAATTAAATTGTGAATTAAAATCGAATTCAGTCTTAATGGCTACTTGGAAATAATTAATTAATTTATTTTAAATTAATTAGTTGGAGAAATTCAAGTTAAAAGTCTTTCTGAAGTCATGCAAGAATTATCCCTTAAATTAAGGAGATAAGGTTGAGTTATATTCTAGTTGCAATTAGTTAACTCAGTTTACTAAGTCTAGTTAAATTAGTTCCAAACTATTTGAGGAATTAATACTGAGTTAACAGTCAGTTGATGCATTAATGCGCTCAACTAGTGCTACTCCAGTTAACTGAAGATTCCCTCATCAGAAACTCGTGCATGTTTATTCTAAGAAAGACCTAGTTGAGATTGATGTCAAGGACAATGTACTATCAGTTGCATGTGTTTTCTCATGGAGAAAACTCATGCATGCAGTTAAGGATTTATCCTTGAGGATTGTGCAATTTTGGAAGAAGGGTTTTCCACTTGGTAATAGGAAATCATCCAGAAGGAACAGTGCAAGGAAATATGAGCTTGGAGGGCCGAGAGGAAGGATGGAGAGAAGCCAAGATTGCCTATGAGCTTCTGTGAGGATTGTACTGAGAGTTGGCTAGGTGTGAGAGCTAAGGATTTGTATAATTCCTATGTATTTCCATCGTGTATGATAACACAAGAATGTGGGGTTTTTAGCTGAGGCTTTCCCCAAAGTATTTTCATGTGTATTGTGCCATTGATTCTTCTTCTTCTGGTTATATTTTTCAGCTCGATCTTTAAGATTCCGCAAATTGATAGTAGAAGTAGGTTATAGTATTTTGTTGTGATTTATATTGCATTATCGGGTTAACCTACCAACAGATTTTGTACAGAGGTGTTGCTGAAAGAAGGAAAGCTAGTTTTTTCTGATATATATGAAGGAAGTTGAATGATTAAGGAAAACTCTATCAAGATTTGTTTGGAAAAAACTTGAAGTCCTACTGTGATGAATTGTGAGGCAGCATCAAGATGTCAAGAAACCATGAAGGTTTGTATTTACTCATGAGTATTTGAAAGGTCATTACTAATAGGGGTTGTGACTGTTCAGGTAAATCTCTCAAACTTTTGGAAGTATGCTTGATCTTATCAATCTGTTTGAGAGAGATTTGATGTGCTGAGGCATTGTTTAATGCCTGGGAAGACATCTGGTTGGCACTATGTGTTTATGTCTAGATCTTGAAGTAAGGAGGGTGGCGTTGGTCATAGAGCTCTAATCTCAGATACACACCCAGATCCATGGGTTGATGGTTAGCAAGAAGCCTGATGGTACCTAGACTAGCTAAAAGCTTTAGTCCATCTTAGTCCTACCCGGATAGATTTCCCTAGTCAGGAATCTAGTCCATGGCATTGAGGTGCCTAAACTCTTCATTGTTCATATGTTTTGAGATCTTCCATGTACTTGTATATGTAAATATGAATACCTCCCTAGTTAAGAGGGAGTGTTGAAAAAAGTAACTAGGTTCAGTCTTCATAATTGTATTTGAGTCACAATGAAATGTACTTATGAAAAAGACTTTTAATATTATTATTATGACTTATTGAAGCATGTGTTTCATGCTTGGGTCATCATGTTTTATGTCAAAGTCCCCATTGAGGACTTCAAGGATTTAGAATAGAGTCATTTTTCATTTAAAGAGACCCTTCTTAGGCTTTTGAATTATGTAAGAAGAATTAATATTGAGTCAAATAAGCTATTTGTCACCTCCACACCAAGTTGGCCTCAGATTGGGTAATTCGACCTCACCAGAAGCCTATATATTGGAGCAGTTCAAATTCATTTGGAGCATTCTCCCTTTCACACACAAGTTCAATATCCAAAAGAAAGAGCCAGAAAAGTGCGAAATAGGAAAGGAGGCTAAAAGGAGTGTGAAGTTTGAGAAGAAGGGAGAAAAAGGCAAGATTGAAATTTTGGGCTATCTCTCTTTCTCTCTCACATGGATTCCTCTAGGATATCGAAGTCTTGCTTGCCAAGTCAAAATTGTTGCTGCTATTGCTGTTGTCATTTGGTGGGTCGAAGTGCTACTGCTGCAAGGTTGAATTTTTAGGTCGAAGTTGCTGGAAGAGGAGGCTGACTTGGTGGTTGGAGGAGGTCTGTGTCTAGGTTGAAGAGTCTCAAGAAAACTATTGAAGGAAGAGATTTTGACTGGATTTTCCCTTAAATAGGGGTTTTTCCCTAACAAAGTGCCTACATCTTGTGCCTTGTGTTTTTGTGATTTTCATACACAAATAATTTGGTAATTGCTTGATGAAAGATAATATAACAAAGAAGTAAAAGAAACCAACATAATTCACAAGTAATTATCAAGAAAGAGAAATATAACCCTAACTATACTAGCATTGATTTCTCAACATGAACAAGGTATTAATTGGAACATACATGTTGGCATATGTGGAACAAGAAATGCAGGTTATTAAGAGGAATGTGGAGGCAGGATGAAAAAATACAAAAGAGTCATGCAGATCAACACAAGGTAATTTAGGAGGTTTAGGTTGGGGAACATGTGTGCTTGCACATCAAGTCCAAGAGGAGCTCCTTGAGGATTGAATGATGTATTTAAGGATGTTTAGGTTGGGGAACATGTGTATTGAACATCAAGCCCAAGAGGAGCTCCTTGAGGATTGGATGATGTGCCAAGCTGGAACCTCAGTATCGCGGGTCTTTTGAGACCCTTAAGAGGATTGGATCAATGACCTATCGACTTGCACTACCTCCAACAGTGAAAGTCCATGATGTTTTCCATGTTTCATTTCTAAAGAAGTATGTACAAGATGTTGATCATATGATTGACTGGTTTGTATTGCAGGTGGAACCAATGGGAGAATTCTAGCCAGAACCATAATGCATATTACAACAGAAACAACTCATGCTTTGGAACAGAGCAATCGAGCAAGTTAAAGTGTAGTGGAAGCACTTTGGGCTCGATGAGGCTACATGGGAGATATCTAATCAAATGCAGGCTATGTATCCTTCATTATTTGTTGGTTCGAGCAAATGAGTTTTTGGTATATGTATATATATGTATATGGATATTGTTGTAGATATCACAATGAGTTATGTTATAAAGCTCCAATAAACGGTATGATTGTCATGTTTTTCATGTTGGTCATGGTTTGTAGTAGTTGATCATTGTAAATACTACATCGAGCTATGTTAAAAAGCTCCATGGGCAATATGTTTTGTTTTTCAGTGATTTGTTAGTCATAGGTGTCGTAGAACATTGAGGACGGTGTTCCCCCAAGGGGGGTTGTAACAACCCCTGGTTGATTTTTTATGTAAATAAAATAAGACCAAGGTCATGGGACACGTATTCTAAGCTGAATGTTTGGCAAAACATAGTGATGAGTATAATTGGTGATTAATTAATGGATATGGAAATTGGCAAAGACAAAGTGGCATTAATTGACATTTTATTTATGAAATAAAGGAAAATAGGAGAAAATGAAGGTGAAGAGACACAAATTTTCATAAGAGGGAAATTGAAAGAAAATGAAGAAAATAGAGGCTTCAATGATAAAAAAGGCATTTGAGGATCAATTCACATTTTTTGACAGCCTTTTAACAGTTTGTGGGTGGATCTCTCTTCTATTCTCTCATTCTCTCACACTCTTGCACACTTAGAGTATTCTTGGAGAAATTTGATATACATTGGATTTGGAAAAAGAAGACAAAGGAAAGCAAGAAAACACAAGGGAACAAGTGGTTCAATAACTACAATGATAATACTTTATAGGTAACAAGTTGCATGTGTGATTTCCTTGCTGATTTATGGATGCATGGTATATGCATGTGATTTTCTAGTTATGTGTTGTCATTAGCATGGATATTTGCATGGATTGACAATGATTTTAGCCTTGCCTTTCCATTTCCTAGAGAGGCATGGTGTTGTGGGTTTTTCCACTTGTTGTTTTTGTAATTGGTGCTCATAATTCTTTATGGTTATGGGTTGGAACAAAGGCTCTCGAAGCCCTGGAATAACTCAAGTTGAATTACGAGTTTTGGAGCCTAGGTTGGGACAAACACTCTGGAGCCTTTGGTGGGTTAAGTTGCTAGTCCTTGGAGCCGGGTTGGACAAATTCTTTGGAGCCCTAGAAGGTTGTGGGTGTTACTACTTCTTGGAGCCATGGAAAACTTGGTTAGAGACCAATATGGTTGGTGTTAGTGATGTCCAACCATGGATATGGAATCACTGTGGTTGAGGGTTGAGGTAGTTTGGCCTCTGGAAGCCCTGGTTTGGTTTTATTCTAGTTGTTTCTTGAGATCCCACATTCATGTTTGGAATATGGCGTAGGGGCGATTGGCTGAAAGAAATATGGTTCAAGCCAATCTATAGTTGGGTGGTACGTGGAAGTCCCTAACTTGGTTGGTATTTTCATATGTAATATAAGACATTTTCTTATTATGATCTATGAGCAATTGTAGTGATCATGTTAGCGATATTATGGTTGATTTGCCATGGTTTCTATGTTTGTTATTTTCTGGTTATATGTTGGTTATATGATTTGTATCATCTATGGCTCTTGCCATGGATTATTTAATTATTAATTGGTTGATGAATGTATTAAATAATAAGTGTTGTTGCAACTATGTGGAGAGGACATAGGGCCTTCTTGGTGATTCTCAGGTGAATCTTAAACTCTCATGATCAGATATGCATTCATGACCTACAACTTGTATGTTTTCCATATGTTTGAAAAAATGTATGTTATGTTCTAGGCAATCTAGGTTAAGTTTTGCCTCTAAGTTTGACTATTTAGCTTTGATATTATGTCATTTATGATTCTAAGAAGTCTCAGGTAGTTCTGGGTAGTGGTCTGGAGGTTGGCCTAGAATTGTGGCTCAGATCTTGAGACTATACCCTCTGAATTGGACAAGTTGGGTCTTAACTGCACTCAAGCAATGTTGTGTGCGCGGTTGGAGACCTTCAATCACACCTAGGCCTTGTCATGCATGTAGTTGGGGGTTAAGTTGTGAGAAAGGCAACCCCAACTTAGGGTTTGGTCACTTGGGGTGGTCCTTTGACCCCTTAATGTCTTGTAGCCCTGAGGAATGTTGTGAGTTGTCAGTGGTAGGGCCCACTTCCTTAACTGGAACTGGGAGGTTAAGTCATGTCATAGTAACTTTTTGTCTCATGTTTACCTTGGTAGGCTAGTGAAATTGGGTAGATGTGGGAGGGGTGTTTACAAATAATATCCATGGTAAAGTGGGGTGAATATTCATGGTTAAAAATTGTGCTATATTGAATGTTTATTGTAAGTATTAAGTTTTTATGTGCTTACTAATTAAATTTAAATATGGTTACAAAATCATTATTTTAATTTATATGGATTTTATGTTTTACATTTTGCATTACATTTTACATTATAAATTTTTCATTTTTTTTCTTTTACATTACATTTTAAATTTATATATGTTTTAATTTGAATATGAAGCCGACTTGATTATACATTTTTCATTTTTTGCTTTTACATTACATTTTACATTTATATATGTTTTAATTTGAATATGAAGCCAACACTTGATTTTTCCTATATATATTTTTCCTGACATTTAATAAATGTTGACAAACTTACATTACACACATCTCCCCTATACTGGACTCTCTCAGCACAACAACCATACTGAGGTTGGGATAAACTTACATTACATTACTTACTTACATTACACACATCTCCCCTATACTAGACTCTCTCAGCGCAACAACCATAATGAAGTTGGGATTATTGATGTTTTATAATGCTTTTAATTAAAAATAGTGAAACATGCATATTCATTTTTATTTTTTATTATAGTCAACATTGTTTTTCTATTTAGAGAATATTTATTTTTATTTTAAGAGAGACACATGTCAACTCCACATTGACCACAAATGAAATCACACATCATCATTGTAGAATGCCCCCTCGATGCAATGACATTTTTTTAATTAATCAAATTAATTAAAAGAGAAAAAAAAGAAGACATAACTACTTTTGAGACAAATCTCAACCTTTGATATATGATTATTAAAAATATTCAAATCGCTGCCATTAACTTAATTAAATTGAATTTTTCGAATCCCTATTCTAAAATAAACACACCTATAGACAATTATTATTATTATTATTAATTAACATAGAAAAAACACCAAACACCAAATAATGTATGTACATAATCCATTCGAAATAGATATGATATACATTGTTAGTTATTCGTGCATATACACCCACACAATATATATCTATATAATAAACGCTCCTTAGGTGTCTACCCCAAAATTCAAATTCCTTCATTGTTGCATCTCCTACACCTAGTAGTAAAAGATGTCAAAATAAGTAAAACAAATACACCCACACAATAGATATCTATATAATAAACACTCCTTAGGTGTCTACCCCAAAATTCAAATTCCTTCATTGTTGCATCTCTTACACCTAGTAGTAAAGGATGTCAAAATAACTAAAACAAGGCGAGCTGCGAGCAACAAGTCCTTGCCAATGTCAATTAGGTTCATCCAATAACTAATAAGATTGGGCTCTTGCTCTTAATCAATAAGAAGTTAAATTTTATTTTTATTTTTGTTTGCTTATTTATTTTCAGTACGAAAAAAGTGATATATATTTCCATATGAGAACAAATTACATATTTTGCCATTCAAGAAAACATATTAGATACAACATAAATCATTTCTGAGTGAGAATCTGGTTACCCATCCAATAGACTACATTGTTTTATACATCATATACCACATATAATGGCCTAGAAAGATAAACCAAATATAAACAGGGGACATATATAACCAGGTGGACAAGATAAAAGTGTTATCATCCATATCCACATGTGGAGATATACATATGATCCTCATTTCACCATGTATATTATCATCAAATCATAGCGATGGAAAATAGACCAAGCATATTTTCAACAAAAAAAAAGACAAGTATAGATTATACAAAAAAAAAACAAAATTATAGTTACCCAAGGAATGGGAACACCCCCGCATCCTATGGTGTGTCTCCTAGCTTGACTTGAATGTGCATACCATCTAATTGCTCCTGTAGACCCTCCTTTGACAATCAATTAACTTGTTAGTTGTTAGTTGTAATCCCTTCGAATGTGCATAATTGAGGATTTTCTTAAAATTGTCCATAGACTGTCAATTTTCCAGAGCCATCTAAAGAATGCTTGTTGTTTGATTTTAGTGCCTCCTTGTACATGCTCAATAATGATCTTTGAATCACCAAATATGTGGGTGTCAGGGATGTTGAGGAAGTGAGAAAACCATAACAGTCCCCAGAGGGCCATCGCTTTAGCCCTTGTATTCATGTCACTGCCCACATTCCAGTGTACCCAAAATTCCTATTATTTGAAAATACCAATCCAAAATCGGCATCCACATTTGTTTCTCTGTGCTACCCCATCAAAAATTCCAGCCATGTTAAGTGTGAAGCCAAATTTATGCAGGATTCTATATCCTTCTACACCGCCATTAGTTTCTAGATCTCCATCTAAATCACATTCAGGATTCTAGATCTTTCTTCAGCCTCTATAAATTTGTAATTTCTCTGGCCAAGGAAAACAAGCCAAGGGTCCAGGCCTGTTATGTAATGCAAAGTGATTTCTGTTCTCCATTGATTGTTTTATCTATTCCGTTATTTCTAATTGAGTAATCTTGTTGTTTCTCCATTTGTTTGTCTCTGAAATTATTCTTTGCTATTGCCGTCTAAGTCTCTGAGTATAAGTCTACTGGGTGTGATGTATGCTCTGAACGATATTCCATTTGAAGGCCTGGCAGATTGCGAGGTTCTCTTTTGAGAACAAAGGGAAAAACCCATAGAGTGACAAGAGAGAGCGCGATCAAAAACCAACATAAAACTCCTCCCTTGATAAAATTCTGCCAAATTATTTTGTAAAATTGCCAAACTATTTTATAAGGGCGTCTTAATCAAAAACAACTTATTCTTGGCTGGTTATTTTTTCAATTCCCTTAACAACAACTTCTTTTTCAGCGAGTAATTTTTTCAATTCCCTTAACAATTTGCAGTTGCAATTTTTATTCAAGGTCCCTGAAGACAAATAACAATATGATAAGAAATTATCTAAAAGAAAAACAAGAGATATCGTGCTCCATGCACTCTTTTAGCATGTGCGTCCTTAACTAAAATATTTTTCACTGAACTTCTCACTTGGCAGCACATTCAAGTTTATTTGTGCTTGACAAATTTGAGAAGCCAGACCTTTGAAAGTTTTGCATCTATTTTCTGCTTCATATATCATTTTCCAAAGGAGTCTAGAAACTTAAAATTAGGCAGAAATCAAGACAAACATGCATGTTGCTAGTTTGTAGTGTGCCTCCAACTAAGTTTATATTTTTATATTAGTTTTATTTCATTATATTAGATAATAATATTTTATTTTTTTATTAAATTTTCTGACAACACAAGCAGAGAATTTAATATAAAATAAGTTTTATGAGCGTTGCATGCATCACACGTGTACAAACAATATTAAACCGAAGACATGTCGCGAGGACTTTCTCTTGATAAGAGCCATTTTTTTCCTTCTCCAATTATCATCCATTTCTCTACAGAATTTGGCATTTGGTTTTGCCGAGTCGCGCAAGTATTTAGTGTTAATGCAGGTCGAAAATTCGAATCTCTTGCTGGAGTTGACATGGATAACGCAACATTTGGGCGCAAGTATTTAGTGTTAGTGCAGTTCACAAATTCAAATTTCTTGCTGGAGTGCATATGGATAACGAAGTGCAAGTTTGATGTTTCCCTCAATGGGTAAGGTTCAATTTACCGCATCTTGGGCTCTGTCAGATATCTTTATTTCTCCAATAAGTCTGGTTCGAAAATACCATGTTAATCTGGTTCGAAAATATCAAAGTATGGAAGATGTAAACACAGGATTGCCAAACTGTAGCTTGAATATAGTTGAAGATGTAAACACAATATTGCCAAATTGTAGCTTGAATATAACTGTTTAGAAAGACCAAGTATGTAAGATGTAAAGACAAGGTTGCTAAACTGTAGCTTGAATCTAGTTGCTTACTTCGTGGAAAAGCTTTAAAATAAAAATAAAAACTGCCATTTTTATTTAGAAAGCATCTGATACAGAATCTAGTCTCTACATTGAAAATTATTTGAGTTTGGCGCTTTGCTTTTTCTTAATATACAGAATTGTGTTGGGCATAAACCCCAAATTCTCACCTCAGGGTTTGAATTTTTAAATTATATTTATTTCTGAATGTATAAATGTACTAATCACCTTAAATTAAAAAAAGGAGAGTAGAAAATTATTAAATACATTGCAGACCCTCAAATTCTGTAACTGAGGCGTAAATGCTCGCTTTAGGTTTCTCAATCTATTGTCATTTGCACTGTTACAAAGTGGTTAGCCGACTCAAGGTCCTGATATAAATAAAGGAAAAACAGTGCAAAAGTACACGCCTTATTTAGCTTTTTTCTGGCAGGAGTCAATTACTAACACGAAATATAGAAAATGGCTAAAACAAAGAGAAGTAGAGACAAATCCTTAATTCTTCATGTCCGCTAAAGTCCTTTTATCATCCTTATCCTTTCATGTGCTCCACCAAATGACGAGAAGTTATGTTGAAGAAAATCTTCATTATATTGTATATCTACAGCATCACTATTAATAAATTGACCTGCACAATTATTCTCCTAATAAAGTTGTTCTAATATTTTTGTTTCTTCGACAAGCCAATGAATGAATTTGTGTGGCACCTAAATATCTGTCGAAATTCTCGAGTCAGAAAATCTCAGGTAGGTTTTAATATTAGTAAAATCGTCAACTTCCAAATGTGGCTATTCACGATGCTCAACCTGCAAAGCCCAGGAGATATTAACATGTCGGAAGATTAAAAACACGCAGACGAAAGATATTGATAAAAAATTAAAGCAAGAGTTAAATACATTCGATTAAATTGAAAAACATGTTTCGACTGATAAGGAGAATCGAAAGTGCAACTTCTCTTCATACAAGCCGGTTTGAAAACTTCTTCTAAGGAGAACGGAAAGTGCAGCTTCTCTTCATACAACAATAGTGATGGCTTCTCTTTCATGCGGTGCTCCTACAGTGAAGGTGGCTCACAAAATGCAAAGGCGTAGAAAGCAAAGAGACCATCCTTTCCAGTTTATTAGACAAGGGCGTGAATAAGACCATGATGCTACTGATTTCAACTCAGAAGGGGTTGGAAACGTTGCGTATTCTGAACTCTAAGCTATGCGGATTCAGTGGGATGGATTGGAGGTTGAGCGCAAAGCTGGTATGATCCAAATTCATTGAGCAGATGGAGGGCCTTGAATGCATAAAAGCGAGCGCATAAACAAAGCGCTTCACATGGGGACGTCAATTTATGAACCCAAAAAAGGCATCAATGGTTGAGGGTTTCAACTATAGTTAATAGAATTGATTCTCTCTACCTATCAGAGCGCCCTGTTCATCCTCTTGTGGATATGGTACCTAATAACAAGGTAACGAAAACCAGTAATAGGTGTTGTTTTAAATTTTGTTTATTGTTGTTTTTAATTTTGTTTATGATATTCAAGTTCATGAAATCAATATAATATAACATATGAGAACGAGATTACACAGGATAGGTGCAAGGCTACACAGACATAAGATAGGTGCAAGGCTACACAGGCATAAAAGCAGAGACGAAAATCATACCAGCTACCATTCCAGTTACTCATAGGTTGAAAGAAGTGTCCATTTCAACTGCACGGAACCAAACTGGAACTAAGCAATTTCGACCAGCTCTGGTAACTGATATCTTATCCTGGTGGTAGAGCTACATGGTTTCTTCCCTGTTCAGTCTTTCCAGTAAACTTTGACTGGTCAGAGCTACATGGTTTCTTCCCTATTCAGTTTTTCTGGTAAGCTTCTGGTATCAATTGCTCTTTCATGTTTTTTTTTTGAAAAATAATTGTATTTGATGGGTGTTCGGTGGTGAAGCGGTGGCTAAAGGTGGCACTGGCAACAATAGGCACAAGTGTTTGAATCGGTGGCAACAGGGACAGATGTCTCAGAACTCAAAAGCTGACTATTAGCATTAAATGTTTATTGAACTTAATGCAGTATAACATATTGTCAATTTTTCCAAGTTTATCTATGGCCTCGATATGAGGCCAAAGAAGACCTCGAAGTTTTTCATTGGATAGAAAAATAAATTTAAAACAGAACATTTATTTAAAAAACAAAGTTGGCATATTTGTTTCTTCAAACTTTCATTAAAATAAAAAATATCATTGGTTTTTGTGTAAGTTTAATGCCAAATCGACTTAACCAACCGATTACTATAGTCTCTGCAGCCCTTTGGGCAAGGACTAATCAGAACACCTTTATAATTGATGAAAAAAATCATGGACATTTTGCGAATAGGAAAATTTGCTGAACAATATAGGAGACTACCTTAGTTTTGAAGTTCATGCACAGTTATTTACAAATTTTTCTTTCGAACATTGAAAGCTCAACCATCATCATTCCAGTGATTCAAACTCGTAAAAGTTATTACGGACATTGAAAGTTCAACCATCAACATTCCAGTGATTCCAACTTGTAAAAGGTCAATTTTTACGGGAAATTTTCTGCACTGTAATTTAGGTGGAGGCCACGGACAACGTCATCCCACACAACACCCAGTTGTACATATTATAATCCAATGCTTGTAAGGGGAAAACTATAAAATGCAACGTGCTTATAAGAGGAAAATGGCGTGCAACTTGTTGCCCAACCTGTAAACTTTAAAGGTTGACAAGTTGCACTTCCAAAAGCATTAGTAAAAACTGTTCACCAAAAGCACAAGTAAAAACTGTTCAAATTTGATAAAAATGTGCAAATTTAATATAAAATTGTAAACACTGTTCAAATTTGATAAAGATGTGCAAATTTAATATAAAATTCTAAACACTGCTTTTACTAGACACTAAAGCTACAGGTTAAGGTTATGCAACATATCTTATTACAAAGGAGTTATCCCCAACCCCAAATCTTATTATGAGGGTCACAATACCCCATAATGCTCCCATAACGAGGCCTATTATAGGGTTTGATGTCCCTTGTAACCCAAAAAAATCCCTATTACAAAAAATCCCTATTACAAAGGTTCATGACCATTGAAACACCTAGGTTGATATCCCTCGTAATAGGTATACGAGTGAATACCCATGTAGTAAAAGCCAAGCATCACCACAACAAAGAACACACCCCCGAAATCTAGCAGGGCAGGGGGGTGCAGGGTGCATCCCCATGTAGTAAAAGCCAAGCATCACCACAACAAAGAACACACCCCCGAAATCTAGCATGGCAGGGGGGTGCAGGGTGCATCCCCTCGTAGGTTAAGGTGCATCATCTCCAACCCAAGTGTACCCCACAACCCAAGTGCTTGCATCTCAGGGACAAGTGGAAGCACCCTGGCTACGCTACTTCCCCTACTGATGGGGGATGTGATTGCTTACAAGGCACACATCCTAAGCCCCACTTTGGAGACATGGGACAAAACAAGTCTAGTTCCATCCTTGTTTATGAGCCAGGGCCCTAAATAAACAATATTGTTGAAGCAAGCACTTACTCAACAAGAACCGGTAATAGGGGGACCAACAAACCACTACTCAACAAGAACCGGTAATAGGGGGACCAACAAACCACAGAAACCATTATAGCTATTAATAGCATATTGACCCAAAAGCAATCAAACTCAAAAGAAAACACTGATGAAAGACTGTGTTGCCTTTATGTAGGAATTTCATAGAAACTTTGAAGGTGGAACAACTAGTTGAAATGCTATTGGAACTTGATGCTTTCAAATACAAAATTGCCTTAATTGTTGGTAATTGACAACAAATTAATGTAAATGTAAATTTGGGTAAATTGTATTAGTTATTGACAAGTCAGTTCCATACTGAGTCAGCAGTTATGTAACTGAGGAGGCTCATATAAAACTGATGAATGCTCGAACTATTGTAATGGAGAATCATTTCATTGATTGAATAGAAATTCCAATCCCTTGCCTCGTGTATGTTTCCTTGACACTCTGTTAGGGTTTTACCACGTAAATCCTGTGTTTTTACTTGTATGGTTATATTCGGTTTCATTTTCTTTCTTGTTTTGTAACTTCCATTAACTACAAATGGTATTAGAGCAAGTTGGAGGCGAACACTGGTGTTAAAGAAATCCAGAAGTCTGTGTGTTAAAGACTAGAAGTGAGGTGGAGGTGTCTCGAGCGAGGAGGAGTCTACGCTGCCAAACTAGAACTTGACTCTCTGCGTAGCAAAAACGGGAAGACTCCAAGGTGAGTTGCAAGAGGTGATCGACCATAGCAAAAAAAAAACAAGCCTCTGCTCTGCGTGTGTGTGCCTAGAGCAAAACCTGCTCTGCATAGCAAAACAATGGCACATTGTTCAAGGTCTGTTATTGGCCTTATTCAAAATCTGCATGGAGCGAGGAGGCCCATTAGATGCTATTGCGTGTTACCACTAGCCTTGTCTAGAGTTTGCGTGGACCATTACCATTGTTGGCTATCCAGAAGAACTGGAGTCTGCAAAGCAAGGTTGCTGGTCAAGGAAGCCAAGTGGAGGCCTTGTCCAGGTTGTGGAGCAAGTGTTGCTGTCTATTGCTGGCCGACTTCTGCGTGCTGCTAGAGCCGTCAAGGAGGTTGTTGCCGTTGCTGGCCCTGTCCAGGACCCGTCGAGGAAGCTCCTGCCCGTGCGTATGAAGGGACCTACATGGAAGGCGGAAGCAGCGTAGCTTGCGTGTGAAGGAAGCCCTGCGTCGCTGCATGTGAAGGGAGGGACCTGTGTGCTAGCCAAGGAAGCCCTCTGGCTTGGTGTGTCGAGCAGAACTGTAGTGCTGCCCCCATGCATGAAGGGACCTGCATGGAAGTCCTCTGGCCCGAGCTATTACTGGCCATCTGCATACTGAAAACGGGTATTTTTTTTCCAGGTGAAGGTTTTTTTTTAATTTAATATAAAGAAAAAAGAGGCAATTATTATTATTATTATTATTATTTTCTTTTTTTGTGGAAGAGTTATAGAAAAATCTAAGTAGGGATTTATTGTTTTTAAACAAAAAAAATCAGAATTGTAGAAAAGAGTCAGACTTCTGAAGAGGAAACCCTAAACCCTTCTTTTTTTAAAAAAACCTAGTTAAAAGAAGGATTTATAGGAAATAAAATGGCCAAGATGTCGAATGCAAAGTTCAAGTTGGAGAAATTCACCAGCAAGAGCAACTTTGCTTTATGGAAACTGAAAGTTAGGGATTTGCTAGTGCAACAAGGATTGCACAAAGCATTAGACGGGGCAAATAAGAAACCTGCTAGCATGAAAGATTCGGACTAAAAGGACTTGGATGTTCGAGATCTCAGTACCATCAGGTTATGCTTGGCGGATGAAGTTCTCTTCAACATTGTTGAAAAAAGTACAGCTTCAGGCTTATGTGAAAAACTGGAAAAACTATATATGACAACGTCGTTAACCAATAGAATTTATTTGAAAAGACAATTGTACAGTCTTCGATTGAATGAGGGTTCAAAAGTTGCAGAGCATTTAAATGTTTTTAATACACTTATATGCCAATTCGTAGATATGGAAGTTAAAATTCAGGAAGAAGACAAAGCTATAACCTTGTTGTATTCTCTGCCCGAGTCATGGGACCACTTCGTAACTTCAATCAGTTTGAGCACCGCTGATTCTTTGAAATTTGAATCAGTTGTGGGAGCTCTCTTGTCTGAAGAAGTACGAAGGAAATCTAGTACTGAAACAGCAATATCAAAAGCCATGATAGCTAGAGGACGGTCAAAGGAAAAATGAGAAAAAACAAGGGGGTCTTCCAGATCTAAATCAAAGGGAAAGAAGTGTAAGACAAAATGTTGGCACTGCAATAAAATTGGACACCTGAAGAAAGATTGTTGGAAACGAACAGACTCTGATAACCCAAAGAAGGAAGCAAATCAGGTTGATTCAGGTATGATAGACGAAGTTTTATCTGCTAAAAAATTATGTATGATAGATGAAACTTCACCTGTATGTAATGTCTCTCAGGGTTTTGAAAGCTGGCTGTTAGACTCTGGTGCTTCTCATCGCATGTGTCCACACAGAAATTGGTTTACTTCATATGAAGATGTAAATGGTAGTTCTGTGTTTATGGGTAATAATGTATCATGTCCGACTGTTGGGATGAAAAATATCAGGATTAAAATGTATAATAACACAGTTAGAACATTAACTAGTGTTAGACATGTACCTGAATTGAAGAAAAATTTGATTTCTTTGGAAGTGTTGGATTCAGATGGTTATAAGTTTACAGGTCAAAATGGGGTGCTGAAAGTCTCTAAAGGTGCCCTAGTTGTTATGAAAGTAGAAAAGGCTAGAAATCTTTATAGACTCAAAGGAAGTACTTAGGTCAGTGAAACAACGATTGTGTTAGAAAAAGAAGAAGAAGGTACTCGCCTATGGCATCAACGATTGGGTCACATGAGCGAGAAAGGTCTTCAGATACTAATGAAACGTAAATCTCTTCCCAATCTGAAATCTTTGAAGTTGGATTTCTGTAAACATTGTGTGTATGGAAAACAGTGTAAACAGAGATTTAAAACTGGAAATCATAATAGTAAAGATATTTTAGACTATATTCATTCTGATCTGTGGGGACCATCTCCTGTTGTATCATATGGAGGTGCTCTATATTTTTTAATGTTTATTGATGATTTCTCCTGTAAAAATTGGGTCTTTATGCTGAAAAAGAAATCTGATGTATTTAATATCTTTAAACAATTTAAAGCAATGGTAGAGAAAAA
>APFE030656290.1:15574-28949 GCA_000404065.3 Pinus taeda | reverse complement strand
CATAAATCAATGATGTCAGCAAAATTCTCTTGATAAATATCCCCTTTTCCCATGATATTCAATGTTTCAATCCACTGTTCTTTCATGCCTCTAATCAATACAGTTTTCAACACATTATCAGGCAGAGGTAGTGATGCATAGGGGGATCTCTATAAATTATACTGGAAACGTTCTACGTATTCCTCTAAGGTTTCATTTGGTCTGGCCATCATTTGGAAAATTTCATCTTTTAATTCTCTCGACCTACAGTAATCCTGATATTTCTTGAGGAAAGATTCTTTCATTTGCTCCCAGTTGTTTATGACTCCACCACCTAAACCCATAAACCATCTCAGAGCTGCTCCTTTCAAAGTGGAAGGGAACAATTTTAATTTCTGGGGGTCAGTGGTGCAATCATATCCTCTACATAGCACATCGAATTCAAATAAGAATGCATCGGGGTCCTCTGATGTAAGTCCATGAAACGTCGGGATGTGTTGAAGAGGGATCGCTTTCATGGGTGCATTTTTAGCAGAATATACTATAGGATATTGCAATGTAGAAGTTTGAGTGTTTAGCTAATTCTGCGCCATAGGATCAAATATGTGCCAATAACCTTCCGGAATTTCTAGGAGGGTGTTCCTAGGTTGAGAAGGAACGGCCTTGGCAGGGACTGTTTTAATGACACTTCCCTTATCTGGAATTTCTATCTGAGGGAATGGGGTTCCTTCAATATTAACTTTGACCGCGCTCCCCTTATCTGGGCTATTTAACAGTTGGATTATCCTAGAAGGAGACCTTGGTTCTCCTATTTCCCCTGTTTTCCCTTCTCCTTCACAAAGGTTGCTTAAATTCCCTTCCTACAGTCGTTCTGACACAGAATTTTCAATTTCTTGAAATTCCTGTTCATCAGTCTGATTATGCACCTCAGCAAAGGCTCCAGATGGTGATGCTGTGGCCTGAAGGGAGCTAGTAGGTTGTTTAGAATTAATCTTTTTGAGGCCTACCGATGGCTGAGATTCAGTTTTCTTATAGATTTCGTCTATGAAGGTTGTTCGGCCAAGGGTCACCGGTCCTTTGGCTTTTTCAGGTTTGGCTGGAGGTTTGATATTCTTTTCTAGCTTTTTCTGCTTAGTCATGCACTCTAAAAACTACTAAATCCTATTCAACCAGCAATTCTGCTAAGAGAGCGGACGATGGAGCAGGGCTTTTACATGCTCCGTACGCAGGTTCTTACCTTCCGTTTTTAAGATCCAACTCCCCCCTAGCAGATTTGCGCACTACTCTGTAAATGGCAAATGGCTATACTCCTTCCCCGGCAACGGCACCAAAATGTAGAGCTATAACTAGGGTCTCTCACACCTCTAATTATTCCACATTAATAAATCAATCCGAGAACGTTTTGTTATTGCAAAGAGTAGCTCAATCCGAGGCTATTTGTCCGAGTAATCCTTAGTACTATAGCGTTCAGAAGATACAAAAGAAAACAGATGCTAAGATGTAACTAAACTAATCCAAAAGATAGAATCACACAAGACAGCTGATCAGTCAAGGGTACGGAAGCAATAACACATCCCTCTAGAAAATGATAAAGAAAGGAAGTTAGAGCATTGACTTATAGGTCTGGGAGCTAGGCAGCGTCTTGCTGAGGCTCACTACAGCCTTAGACCTTCTCTCACACCAAAACAACAAAGGCAGGTAAATAAAACGGCAGAAGGTAAAATGGAACAACAAGATGGAAATGGAACAGCAGTAAATGGAACAGCAGTAAAATGGAACAACAGTAAAATGGAACAGCAATAATAAAATGGAACAACAGTAAAATGGAACAACAATCCTTGATGAATTATCGAACAGCAAGCATCAACCGTATGTACATGTTCTATACTAATATAGCAATCTGAGAATGATGAATGATATAACTATGTTACTAAACAGAGTAACGTTACTTTCAAGTCCCACAAATATTATTTCACATGGATCCACTGACAGTAACATTCATACCGACACTCTGTTACAAAAATAGCTGATTAAAGATGTAATTCAACCTTGAATAGATCCAATCATATAGTGCAGAGTCATTACATGGAGAAATCATTCATATATTGATCATAACAGAGCATAGCATATCATATGAAAGGTGTATCATATTACTAAGTAATAAAGGTAAACAAACCACACACAAATCACCGTATAATGATACAAAATCAAGTGTCGTTCAGAGCCGGGCCCTTAGCTGCCAATGGTACACCGCCTTAGGTTACTCCAGACGCAGAGATGAAATAAACACCAAGTCTTTTATATTAATTGCATCAAAAAATGTATAACAAAACCAGGTCTCAGTGAGACTTGATGATCAAAGTTTATTCTGAAACTTAAAATTACAAAAATAGTAGTCTCCCCTTTGCTCAATAACGTTGTTCCTTTATATAAAAGTAATGACGGAGGGATCTAGATAATCAAAGATAAGTAAAACGATGATCCCTCAGGATCGGAGATCCTGAGGGATTCGCCAATCGGTTAATCCTTCTATTTTATTTCTCGCGTTCGCCGACTCGGTATCCCGCATTCTTTTCCTAGACTATTCAGCTCTGATTTGCTCGATCTTGTTCGCATCCAGTTCCCCTCTGGAGGGACAACAGTTATTCTTCCTCTGCTTCTCTCTTTTGGACGGCAACTCCTTGCTTCCACGTCTTCCTGCAGAGAAAAACGACAATTATTAATAATTGAGCTTCCTTTGTCAATTCTTGCACATTTTATTAAAATCCTTTATCTTCTTTGAATTCACAATGCAGAAAAGGTTACAATTATTATTGAAAAACCACTAAATTGCTTGTCAAAATCATACCTTCCAAGTGCTCCACAAAGTATAGGTACTTTACATCTTCATAAGTCTTTCTTCTTCAATCCCAGTCATGACAACTAAGGGATTTGATGCTTTTCTGACCTTAAACTTGCCATCAAACATATGGATGGGGTGTCCTTTCTAACAGACATGAACCAAGAACAAGAAGTTTCTCCTAAATACTTGGAGGTATAAAACATCATGCAGAACAAAGTCTAGAAGACCAGGCAATTTGAGCTTGAGGGTGTCAAGCCTTAATGGCTAGAGTTTTGACTTGCGTGTATAGTATATTGCTCCATCAACATTGTTAGTAAATTATTCAAGAAAATCTATGCTAAAGGCCATGTGGAAAGTTTCTTCTGAATCAAGCAACCAATTATTTTTCCAAGAAGCAAGTGAAGCATTAAACAAGTCTTCAGTTTGTAACAGCCCTAGTGAAAATTCCATGTAATAAAAGTAAACAAAGGAAAAATAATAACCATGGTTGATGGGACACATATTCCAAGCTTAATGTCGAGCAAGACATCCTAGTGTGGGTGTTCATTTTGTTGTTTATGACTAAAAGAATTGTCAAAGGCAATGACTAAGGCTTTGGAAAGGAAAAATGGCATTTTTGGCACATTTATTTATGAAAATAATGAAAATTAGGAGAAAAGTAGGGTGAAAGGTCAACGGTTTCATGTGAGGAGGAAATTGAGGGAAAATAATGGAAAGTGAAGAAAATAGAGGTCTCAGACATCAAAAGGATTATAAGGATCATTTGGTAAGCTTTTGTCAGTTCAATTTTGGAGCTCTCTCATTATTCTTTCTCTGTCTCTCTTGCATACTCTTGGATACTTAGAGTTTTCTTGGAGAACTCTTGGAGGGTCTGGCATACTTGGATTTTGGAGCAAGAAGGGAAAGGAAAAGAAGGAAAGGACAAGAGGACATTGGGATCTTGAAGGATGCATATATCCTCAAAAAACCCTAACATTTAACCAAAATAGAGGAGTCTCAAATCCTAGTAAGACCACATACGCCAAACCTTGGACTTCATTAGTGCCATGACGAGAACTAGCCTACACATATTCCCCACATGACCACATAAAGGAAACATACATATTTATATATTTGAGCTTTCAAACTAAATTATATGTATAGCTAGTGTAAACATTTTATGGCATTATTTTCATTTATTTCCCTTATTCCAAGAAACAAACACTTCATATTCAATATTCCAAGGGGAAATCTAAATAAACCTATAACTATGTGTTATCGTTGTAAAGGATCTAATCACCTTTCCCCTTTTCTGACAAAATTATGAGCCTATCCACTTATGCAAAAGGTGTTGCTACCACAATTCTGCCTCTATACATTGAAAACATATGGAATTCATAAACAAAAACAAATGAATAAAACCACCAAATAGTCAATTTTCCTTGTAGTGTTTCTCAAATCCCTTGGCTTAATAGCCAAATTAAAAATATGATGACACAAAAACATAGAGAATCTTTTCTACTTAGTTTCACGAGGGAGACAACCATTAAATATACAATACTTCCAATTAATTATCTTGATATTAAGAACAATAAGAACAATATTATAATCCAAATAGGATCAATCTTGCTCCATGATACAGTAACTTATATGGCAGGAAAATATTTCTAGAAAAATTATGTGAGAGAGCACATTCCTCCCAACCAACGAGTTGCACAATGTCACATCCCCCAAGCTCAAACTTATTGCCTCCTATATTTAATGATTCACCTCTTCTCCCAAAAGAATATAAGATCTAATTTCTTCCCACGTAATAGTTTTTATTGTTCTCTTCCCACTAGATTTTTCTTTGCAATGACTTGCTTTTATGGTCTACCAGGCTTTTTTACTTTACCTAGTATTTTTCTTTTCATTAGGAAAAACTCTTTCCTTTTTCCTTTTAAGAACATGTTTCTCTCCCATTATTCTTTACTTAAAATTTTATCTAACTTAGCATTTATTTCCATCTAAACTTATGTTTTAACCCAACATAATATTTCTCTCTAATTATGTTGTTTCCCCCATGGTAATATTTCTTCTAGGAATTTTGGAAGAAATTGGGAAGGTCCGCTATGTGGATTTAACCACTTACTAATTCCTATGATAACAAGATTTCCATATTACTCCACTCTTCCCACAACATTTCCAAAGATAAAATCATTTGTTTATCATAAAATTTACTTAAATAAATTAGTAAACTTAAGCCATTGGGCAACTAGTCAAACAATATTTACAAATAAATATAAAATAATCATGTTTGTAAAATAAATTGAGGGAGTGGTACCACATCGTCCCTGAGAAAATGCAAAGGATCGGTCCAAGATGCATATCCTAAGTAATAATCCAAGCCCTATGACAAAATCCCCATTCCTTGAGTTTGGGAATTCTAAAATTTGCACATACATAATCTAACCAACCAAAAAAATCATTTGTAATTTAGAGATTCCTTTAGCACAAATCAAACTACTTTTATCTTTGCCTACGTTATGGGTGTTGAGTTAGAGGTTGATTTCTCATATCGCATCAAGATGAAAAAATCAACAAAATGGGAATCCTTATGTGGAATGTTGGAATATAAAATGTGAAAATAAAAGGTGACTTCATTTTTCTCAACTATATGACATAGACACATATTTTGTGATTTCATTCGAATTTTAATAAGATTTTCAAAATTATTTTTAAGAGTGGTAATGGAATCAATGGGAGGAACTTAAACATAAGTAATCATGTGTTCTTTAAGTGAATAATATTGGATTTTGTTCCCTAAATATAACTTTCATATCAAATAATATAGTTTTTTTTTTAATAGTAGATAAAATTACAATTGATCATAACAAAAATAATAAATGGTTCAATAGCACCATTGTATTTTGAACTTTGAATTAAATAAGGGAGAGAGAAAGAATTTTTTTTTTCCCTTATAAATAATATCTATCTATCTATATATATATATATTATATATATAATTATATATATATATTAATAGATATATATATAATTATATATATATATATATATAAAATTAAATAACAAAATGTTTTGTTGCACTCAACATATGGGGGAGAGATGTGTCACATAAAGTTACATTAAAAATAGTAAATAATAATTACCATTAAAAATTTAAAGATAATAATAACAACAATGTATTTCAAAGTAATTCTCAGATAGACTACAATTTCCATCTTAAATGCACTCTGAGGCACTATACAACCAAATATGAAGGATATGTTTCACATAATATTACATTTCAAAATACTAGTGATTTTTACATTAACAAATTAAAAAAATAAAGATAGTAGTAAAAAATATATATTGTTCATATATCAAATATTCAATTTCGGCATTGATGTACATGATATTGATTACTTACAATTTCATTTAAATTTACATAAAAACAATTATGCCCTAGTAACATTTCCAGAAATAGGAACTAGTTTTGCATAAGAAATATATTTGAGCTTTTGAACTAAATTATATGTATAGCTAGTGTAAACGTTTGATGGCATTCTTTTAATTTGTTTACTTTATTCCAAGAAACAAACACTTCATATTCATTATTCCAAGGTGAAATCTAAATAAACCTATAATTATGTGTTATGTGTTATATGGCAAGAATAACTTTCTCGAAATATTATGGGAGAGAGCACATTCATCCCAACCAACTAGTTGCACAATAGCACCTATATTACAGATCCATTTGGGCACATCAACCCCGAATTACTGATCAATACTATTAGGGCCTATCAAACCCTAATTCAGTTGTTACATGCCCTAAATGAAGTCAACCATCAGGATGCCTCTTTCCCAAGAGATTCCATGACTGAAATCATCCAAAAACTGCCTCTTAGAAGATCAGCGTAGGCAGACCTTCATTAGGGTGCATTGTTGTGCTGTCCAATACAGTGTCTGGGTGCTATGGAGTGCACTTGAGCCCTCTTTTGCCTACGCTGGGTGAATTTGAGAGAAATTTCATTAGGGTTTAGGAATATTCTTATCCATTGGGTGCATCTAGAAGCTTCGCAAGTTTATCTACTCCTTTGAGCTCATATTTGGATGAGGTAGGGAGTTAAGGAACATCAATCCCTTTATCCCTTCCTGCATGGAACTAAATTTTATGTTTGGGAGGGCATTCATTATCACCATTTATGGCATAACTTCCTTCATTCACCTATAAAAATATCGCTCATCTAAGTGATCAGGGGCTGGAAATCATTGAATTATAGGGAGATGTTGTTAGTATGAGACTTGAGTTGCTTTCAAGTATTGTAATGATGTCAAAATGTCTTGCTTTTTATGAAGAGAGGATGGGATTGAACTAGAGGAGTGATACCGAATCAAGAAAATTGGGTTGTAACGCTTCCTTTTACTAATAAAGTGTTCAAATCTTTTTCCATATGTTTGTATTGTCCATTGATGCTTTCATATGTGTATTATGAACTTGATTCCATTCTATGTTTAATCAATAGATCATTATCATAGGCTTTGATCAGTTTTTGTCTTATGTCTATGTGCAAGTACTTTTCAAGTGGATTAAGTACGGAAAGGAGCGACAAAATTGGTAATGGGAGATAAGGCGTAGGCGAAAGCTACAGGTAGGCTTCTTTACTATCTTATTTTATCTATTGGTTATAGAAAAGGTAGATAATGCTTTGCACTATTGTTCTAGACTTAGCTACTACTCTAGGGGTTTAATCATTTATCCATAGACACTAAAAATTCCCAAAACGACCTCCCCCAAGCTCAAACTTCTTTCCTAAGCTCTTGTCCCAACAAAAGATAACATCCAAATTGTTCCTAGTTTGTGGATTATTGTTGTCTTCCTAGATAGCAGCTATGTGCTTTTAAGGTATACTAGTCCTTTCTACTTAACTGAGGCTTTTTCTTTTAATTAGGAAAAAGTATTTATTTTTCCTCTTAAACACACTTTTCTCTCCTAAAATTCTTTTCTTAACATTTAACATTTTACATAAGTTAGAAGTTTCTTCCATCTGATCTTATTTTTTATGCATTGCTTTCACAAATTTAGAATACATACCTTTTTCAATTCTAAAAATAAAATAAAAAAATAAAAATTACTTTGGTTTCAAGTGGTGATATATTTTACCACCAAATTAATATTAAAAAAAAAAATTATATTATATAAACTATATTTCATTTAGTAGTCAATTTTAAGTATAAAAAAAAAAAATTACTGTGTATTCTTGAATTTAATATCCTCAAGTTCGAGAAAAGGAGTTTAAATACAAATTTGGTGAGAATTTGTACAACCATGATAATAATTATGAATGAGTTTTACTTTTCTGTGTCATTGTCATTGTCCTTGGATATCCATCGCTCAAGTGGAGCAAATATAAAGCTTAAACGGTTGATTAATTTATCATTTGATTCAACTTTCCTATAGAGATCTGCCAACATCTTCTGGATTGTATCATTCTCCATTTTATCTACTACTGCACGTCCCTTCCCTATGTCATCGCCATGGACATCACATGTTGCATCACATTGTATGTTTTCAACACCTATATGTTGTACTAGTTCAGTCGTTGGATTTGGAACTATTTCTGATGAGGAGAGCATGCTTTCACCACCTATATTCTACGATTCATTTGCTCAAACTATAATTGTTTTTGAGGAGGAGAGCATGCTTTCACCACCTATATCCTATGGTTCATTCGATGGAATTGGAACTATTTTTGAGGAGGAGAGCATTCTTTCACCACCTATATGTTGTGGTTACTTCACTGGAACTAGAACTTCTTCTAAGGAGGAGAGCATGCTTTCACCACCTAAATGTTGTGGTTCATTCATAGTTTCTGAGGTGGAGAGATCCAAGACCTTGAGTTCTTCATAGGTATCCCTTTCACAATCTGTAGCACAGATCACACAATTATTTTCCTTTTTCGTAACCTCTTCTATCTCGGATTGCATTTATAATCCCTTGGGTTTTTAATATTAATCCCTTGGGTTTATTAATCAATTAGGTTTATAATATTAATCATAAGTTTCATGATATGAATCTTGAGGTTTAATGTTTACCTTAAGGTTTATAATATTTATCATAGGGTCTGTATGCCTTTAGTTTATAATATTGATCCCTCAATTTTAATATTATTCGCTTGGGTCAATCTTCAATCATGGTCAACCATAGTCAAATATCGCATTATGACAAACATTGTCTCAAAATGAAAATAAATCATGGTTAATCATGGTAAATATGAAAATCAATCATGAACAATCATGGTCAACTATTGTCCAACATCACATCGTGAAAAATATTGTCTCAATACGAAAATAAATTATGGTCAACCATGGTTTATCAACCATGGTAAACCATGGTTTATCATTACCAACCATGGTCCAACATTGCATTATGACAAATATTTCTCAATATGAATATAAACCATGGACAACTATGGTCAATCATAGTAAATTATTGTCAATAGCTAGGGTCACATTGTGACAAATATTGTCTCATGGTCCATCATCACATTATCACAATAATGGTCATCCATGGTGAAACATGGTCACCAATGGTCCAACGTCACATTATGAAAAATATTTTCAATATAAAAATCATCCACATCAGGTGTATATTCCTTTAGTTTATAATGTTAGTCCCTTGGGTTTAATATTATTTGCTTGGGTTTAAAGTATTAATACCTTGAGTTTCTTAGTCCCTTGGTCTTATAATATCAAGGGTTTGTTATTGTAAGATTGGAATGGTACAATTTTTTTCCAACATCACATTGTGACAAATATTGTCTCAATATGAAGATAAGACTAACAATCATTGTCACAATCTTACATTACATTGTAACTTATTCAACGTCGCATTACTACATAATTTACAAAACTTGGATTTAATAGGTTTATAATATTAGGGCCTTTTAATATTTGATTTATTATATTAAAGTTTAATATTGGGTTTATAATTTGTAGTATTAGGGTTTATAATATTAATCCTTTAGGATTATCAATCCCTTAGGTTTATTAATTCTTTGGATTTATAGTAGTAATCTCTTGGGTTTATAATATTATTCCTAAGGTTTATAATATTAATATTGGAGTTTATATTGCTAGGGTTCAATATTAATCCTAGGGTCCAATGTTATTCCCTTGGGTTTATAATCCCTTGGGATTTTAATATTAATCTAATGGGTTTACTAATCCTTGGTTTTATAATGTTGATCTGAAACTAAGTATGCACCCATGAATTTGATGGTGGATCGGATCCAATATATTTGAAATGACTATATTGGTAATGGATTGATTTGATATATAATATTTATGTCTCACACAAGTTTTATTATGTATTATGAGATGTGATTTTGTTCTGAAGGTTTGATGTGCAACAAAGCTATAAGTCAGTAGTTTCATATTTGTACCTGAGTTTCATAACCTGAAATTCACATACATACACGGGTTTAATGTTCGTAAGCCACGTATCGATTCATATATATACACAAGTTTGATTCTTGAAAACCATGTATATATGCCAAAGTGTCTTGTGGAAGGCGCATATGTAAGTTAGGCTTTTCTTGAATAAAATATCTCATTAATATAATGAGTCTTCTTGTGTTTCTGATGTATATCGATGAAGTCTTGCATTGTGATCTAGGTTTAATACAAATGATTTAAGTTGAATTGATTGGTTGAAGAATTATGATGTTGCTAGTTGTATGTGATTGAAGATCTGTCATGGCTCTATGGTTATTTCATAATGCTTCAGTGGTTTAGGGTGTAACTCAGTTTTTGTTTCAGAATGACAATGATTCAGTTCCAGGGTTAATGTTTTGAGATTTGTATGTCGGTATGCTTCAATGAAGTCACATACACAGGTGGATATCCTAATGTAAAGTAGCATATATATTCTAAGATTTTATTGATCAGGGTTTTCAGTTGGGGTAATGAGTTGATGCAATGTTTGGGTTCAATATTGGTATTATGGTTACAATGATTTAACTTCTTTGGTTTATTGACAATAAGTTCTTTGATATGGGTCTTAGGTGGTTTAGTGATTGGTTTATTTAGCTAGATCACTGATTGAGTGATTTGTTGCAGTGATTAGTTTCAGTTTTGATATTTGGTATTGGAATTAAATGATGGTTGTGGGTCTAATCTAAAAATTTGATGAAAAGTGGCTTACAAGTTGTAATTTTTCGTATCAGGTGGATCCAATGCGAAAGTTTATGAAACATGTTCCATAGAAGTGTTGAGGGTTGGATCCTTTAGTGAGGAAGTCAAACCTTTCTTCGAGTGGTAGCTGGTATATCAGATTAGGGGGTAGGAGCCCCCTTATAGTGGGTATGGGTAAACAAGATCAGGGGTTGGAACTCCCTTCTAGTGGGTGTGGGAGAACAAGAGAAGGTTGTTTCCTTCTATAGGTGGGTGCCTATGTGAAAGTATGAGTTAGTGCCAGTACAATATTGTAATCTATTTTCTTTATAATAAAAGATAAAGAAAAAGACAATAATAACAGTGGTTTTTTCCCACATTAGGTTTCCACCTAAAAATCCTAGTGTTCATGTGTGATGCTATGTTGCTTATGTTTGATGGTTTATTGTGTTCTTAATGCAAATGATTACTACTTAATTAATGCCTAATGAAGTATGGATACATTAGTTCAAGTTAGAAAAATTATGGGAAAGAACACATTCATCCCAACTCACTAGTTGAACGATAGCAACTCCCCAAGCTCAAACCATGATACTAATTATGAATGAATTTTACTTTTCTATGTCATTGTCATCATCCTTGGATATCAGTCGTTCAAGTTGAGCAACTCTAAATCTTAAATTGTTGATTAATTTATCATTTGATTCAACTTTCCTGTAGAGATTTTCCAACACCTTCTGGATTGTATCATTCTCCATTTTTTCTACCATTGCACGACCCTTCCCTATGTCATTGTAATGGTTATCACATGCTACATCACACTATATTATTTCACCACCTATATGTTGTACTGGTTCATTTGCTGGAACTGGAACTAGAATTGTTTCTAAGGAGGAGAGCATGCTTTCACCACCTATATGTTGTGCTTCATTCATTGGAACTGGAACTGTTTTTGAGGAGAGCATGATTTCACCACCTATATGTTGTAGTTCATTCGCTGGAACTGGAACTATTTCTAAGGAGGATAGATCCAAGCCCTTGATTTCTTCGTATGTATCCCTTTCACAATTTGCAGTATGGATCGTGCAATTATTTTCCTTTTTCATAACCTCTTCTGTCTGGGCTTGTGTTTTTTATAATTCAGGAGTACCACTGTTTCAGTTAGAGTGAGAATGAGAATCCATTTCAGGGGTATGTTCATGATCTATTTGTTGGCTTCCCCCCTCCATAGTCATATATTTTCCTACAATTATGGCATCGAGTGTCTCTTCTAGCTTAAACAGTAGACAATATACAACACAAATGACTTCACACCCTGCACAAAAAGAAATAAGAACATATATTATTTGGTTAAACATTATGGTAAATGATTTCATTTAATAATTAAGGTTTCATGCCCAATTAATTATTAAAGGCAGTCAAAATAAATACTTGAATCGCATCAAGTCTGAGCAGCAGACACAAGATCTGGTTGTCAAGTTTTCAGCACCTTCATGATCCATGGCGAGGAACCTTGAATAGCCAGACCCATGAGATGTTTTCATGCATTAGTAGTGGAATTTGGCTTTTCTGAGGAAATGAGCTGACTTGGTTCTGTGTTGTTCTTTATGGAAATGGATTCCTATCACCTCCAAACATATCAAAGGGGTTGAATTACATCATCTGCTGATAGCAACAATAATGAAACCAACCCAACAAACACCATAGGTGGATTTTACTCTTATAGACAAAAGACCAAATTGGACTTTTCAATGTTACGATGTGGATGGATGCTTGAAAATTAGGTTCCTGTGTGCCACACCGAAAAATTTGTTGTGATAGTACCCTAGCTCTCATAATGCAATGCAGAATTGAAAAAATAACTCTGTTTAATCGAATAGCAGGGCAATCAAAGGTCTACTTATTCATACCACAATGAACATAGCCTTCTCGTGCTAACATGATGGATTCCAATAAACCCTTCCAAATTCATTCATGTTATGGCTATGGTCACACAAAATTTCCCTTGAGCCTTCATGTTATGGTGATTGTCACTCAAATTTTCTCAATAACATCTTTATTGATTGCTTTACTTTTGTCCATCACTATATTTTTTTGAGTTGCTTTTGTCCATCACTATATGTTTTTGATGTTTTTGGAGTTTTTTATAGTGTGATTTTTTGAAAGTTTTTCTCATGAGTTTTTCTGTTCTAATTTCTCTATAATCTGATAGGAATTTATTGAAATCACAAGTTTGATGGTAACCCATGCACAATCAGAGTGCCATAGGGGTTTATTTTGTGGTAGGGGTTTTTGAGGGTGATGAATCCATATATAGAGTCAAAAAACCACCTTAAACAATAGCTAGCCTAAAAGTTTGATCACATGCTTTTTATTTACTTACTTTATTCTTTGAAAAACAAACATGCATATTCCATATTT
>APFE030656280.1:1140-11783 GCA_000404065.3 Pinus taeda | reverse complement strand
CCTCAAACGAAGATCGTATGCCAAAGTTACGACCCCGGGAAATTGATGTACCAATTTACCCAAAACGGGGCCCACAATTTGGCGTTTCATCTTCTAAGGGTCGGTTTTGGAATGTGAAGGGTTTTCCATTGTTTTCTCAATAATAAATAGGCCTTCGAGCCTCATTGTAACACAAGTTCGGAACAGTTCAGAGACATGTAGCCGCACATCTCTTCTCAGAGATAAGCTACCCATCGCCCTAGCTGGTTTATTTCCATTTCTGGTTGTAAGCATATTTCAGTATTTTCCATTAATGAAATGAAGTATTATTTCCGCTGCATCTCTTTGTTTATGGTTATCACATCTCTGTATTTATGGTTATCTCTGTAATCTATTGCGTTCATGTTTAAATCTGGATCACCTTTTCCGAATGGAAACTCTTTCCACTCATTTTTATGGAATGGAATGGTGGTGCTACTATTAAAAATAAGGCTATGAATTTCCTCAGGTGTTGTGTTTCCCTAATGCAACTCCTGACCTTAGAAACATTAGTAGGCACCGAAAACTACATGATGGCCTCCATATTGATAGGATCTATATTAAACTATTCTCAATCTATCACATACTCCAAATACATCATGTACTATTGTACAAACTCACACTTCTTGATATTTTCTAGCATTTGGTGCTTCTTTAATGTCTCTAGGACTTGCATAAAATGTGATATGTGTTCCTCCTAAGTGGAACTATATACTACTATATCATCCAAATAGACAATAACAAATGAATCTATAAAATTGTGCAGTATATTATTCATTAACATCATAAACATAACTAGTGCATTGCATAAGCCAAAGACATTACTAACCATTCATACAATCCTTGCCTAGTTTTGAAAGCAGTCTTCTAGGTATCTTCTTCTTTGAATTGAACATGGTGATATCCAAAATTTATTTCTAGCTTGGTGAAGTATTTGGCTTACTGCAATTGATCCATTAAATCATCTATTCTAGTTACGGGGTACCTATTCTTGAGTGTAATTTTTTTAAAGCCCCTGTAATCATTACACATCTGCCAAGTCCCATCTTTTTTGGACACAACTATGATGGGTAACCCACATGGTGAGGTACTTGGTCAAATGAAACATTTTTCCAGTAGTTTATGCAATTACTTCTTCACTTCACTTACTTATACAATAAATTTCCTATATAGCACAACCTTTGGTAATGGGGAGTATGGAAATAGCTAGATCTCATGCTTCAGTTCCCTCTTTGGTGGTAGATTTTAGGCTTCTTGAACACATCCATGTCTTCACGTAGAAGCTCTTCTAATTGTTGTTATTTTTCTTAGTACACCCTTGTAGGGATGAATTTTATGTCACCAAATATTCTATAGAATTATTCTATTAAAAATTGTAACACATCCTTCTTGGTAGAACTCATTATTTTCTTGGTTTGGTTGGAACTTACCAACAATTTTTTTGACTTTCTCTTGTACATTTTAATGGTGAAGGGTTTTCCATCCTTTATGAGGTGGTACATGTTGGGTCTTCGCATGAAGATTGCATCTTTCATGTACATATAGGGACTTCCAAACACCACTCCACATACATCAAGGAGAACTAAATCTAGTTCTACTTCATCAATAAAGTTAGCACTTATAAAAAATCTAATTTTGCACTATTTGGTTACCTTTATTTCCATATACTTATTTACCCATCCCAATGGATATGGGCTTGGATGATCATGAACTTCCAATCCTAAATTTTTGACTAGTTTTACTACAAATAGATTTTCCTATAATCCCGAGTTAAACATAGAACCAATATTTTTCTTCTTGAACTACCTCTTTATATGGAAGAGTTTGGTATTTCATTTTCTTATTTTTGTTGAAGGATACTCATATTTACCTCTTTCTGCATTAATGTACATATGATCTTTTCATCCACATCCAAGCTTGTTTCAACTTGGTTGCTTGAATCAATGACCATGGGTTTCTTCTTCTTAGCATATTCCTTTCTATGCTTTGGGTAATATTTGAATGGAACTTCCAACACTTCTCCTTTGTATGATTGTCAATGTTACAATGGTTGTAGTGGTTGTTGGGATCTTTGAACTGGTATGTTGTGGCTACCATATCTTTATCTTTCCCCCCTTTCCACTTCCTATTCCCATCCTTAGAATCATCCCGATGCTCTTTCTTCTTGTACCCACTAGATTTTTGTTTCTTTTGGCCAATGTTCTCTATGTTTTATGCTTGTTCACAAGCCTCATCCACCAATTTGGGCTTGAAAAGCATCGCTCTCTTCCAAATATGGTTGTGTAGACCCCCTAGATACTTGAAGGGTACATCTAGGTTCTTTGGTGAGATACCTAGCATTATCGCCATCTTTCTAAAATATGTGGTGTACTCATGTACATTTTACCCCTTTTCCTTCATAAATTAATGCCACTATATCATTTAGTTATTTACATACTTGATCCAATAAAATTGTGACTTTATGAGGGTTTTGAAATCCTCCCACTTAGTAATTGGAGGATCTCCCTCCAACCTCAAGGTCTTCGTATGGATTTTCCACCAGGATAGGGCATGACCCTCTAATTTTGACTGAGGAAACATCTTTTTTTCTTCCTCTATATGATGAACACTGAAATAAATGTCTACTTTATACAACCAACAATCTATCTTCAAAACGTCAATCTCACCTTGATATGGCTTGATTCCAACCTTTGATTTCATTTTGAGCAAGGACTATGAATGGTTCATCGCACTCAAACCAAGTTGATCATTTTTGGGTTCTTTATTAGGTTCCTTCTTTGTTTCTTCTCGATCTCCTGATCTCCCCTCTGATTGGACCTATACATTAGAACCACCATTTTCGCTGAATAGCCCAATCTTATTTGTTAGGGATGCCACAAGGAGACTCACATTATAGTTTATATTTGCAACTTATGCTTCGAGTTATACAAACCTCTCCTTTGTGAGATCATTAGGGTTATTCAAAAATTCATGGGCCATGACTGGTTTTTCTTTTTTTACTTTTAGCTTAACCAATCTAGATCCCATGCAACTCTCCACAATATGTCCAAATAAACCTACTATGGTACCAACATAATTTGTAAACTAACATGGATATTCCACTAGATAGTTTAGCACAATAGATTTGATAAAACTATGCTTAAAATTTGAAATTTACATTATGAGTGTTTATTTATCCTTAGATTTCTAGACCTGTAACTTATTGGTTATTGTGTATGCATGCAAATTATAATTATGTAGAAAATAGAGAAAAACAAAATAAAACTAAAAAACCACAAATTAACACAAGATATAACCTAAGAAACCTTTTTGAGAGAAAACATAACTGGAATGTGAGAATGGTATGCTCTCTTTCTCTGAATGGAAAAATGGATGCAAGTACAAATAAGTGAGGCATGACCCATTGGTTTCTACAATTCACAAATCTTGATTTTCTCTCTCCCTCTCCACTCTCAACTACTCTACTCATCTATGTAAAAAATTTCACTTGAATAGAATGGAACCCCTTTTCCTCCTAGTGACCTAGTTATAACACATCTTGATAGCCCACTAGTGGTTAAATTTGACTCCAACTCTTAAATGGAGTTACAATATGGAATCATCTAGAGTCTTCTTCACCATGACCATGTGGCCAGCCCCTTTTACATTAATAACGGAGTTGATGTGGCATCCTTTGGAATTATGGTGGTCAAAATAGGAAGGTGAAATTCCAAGTGGCCTAACCTTTGCATATAGACTCTGATTGAGGTAATTTATGTGTTATTGGAAGGGTATATACATGTAGAATAACAAAAAAATGAGTGGAATTTAAGCAACAAAGTTTTAACCCCCAAAAATGTTGTTGATGCCTTAAATGACTCCGAGAAGGTTTCAAACCCCAATTTTACAAATTGTTTCTTACTTGTAAAAATGGTCGTATGAGTTGATTCCTCCACGTTTTCCACTCTGAAGGCATCAAGATGGAAGAAAAAATATCATCATCCAATTTAGATCAGGGGATACTGTATTCATTTGTCTACAACCTCATAATAATACCTCCTTTAAAGAGAAACACCATTAAAATATTTCTCCAATTTTTTATCCCTCCATAAGACCTTCAAACATATTAGGACAATGGATTACAAATAAGAACTCCCAAGCCTCTCTAAAATACATCCAATCTTTCATGTCTCTTACTCAAGGAAAGTGGTTGGATCTAATTTCCAAATTCAAACTAGCCTTCTAGCTTTGGATGAAGAGGTCCCATTTGGTTATAGCCCGAGGTTATCCTTGACAAAAGAAAGTGTCAACATCATCAGCTCACTATGTAGGGCATCTTGATACAATGGAATGATACCTATGTAGAGGATGTTGCATGGGAAGTAATAATGATTCTTCAAAAATTTCCCCATCCCCAACCTTGGGGACAATGTTAATTCTTAAGGGGGAGGGGATATTAGGGTCTTGTTGAAGCCTCAAAAATCGTTGCAACAACATGGGGGAAAACCACCCGGTCCGGACCTTGGTTAGCAGCTCCTTTTCCGTTTGCCATAGTGGCTCCGACTGGGGATAATGGGACCATTTTCCCATAAAATATTTTGATAGTGTTGGTGGGGTGATATATGATGTAACGGGGGAATGGCTGAGCTAAGTGTAATCTAGTCTAACTATTAAACTCATGGATATATCCTAGTTTAACACTATTTAGCTATAAATATACCCAAGAATTAAATACAATATGTGATCTACAATGATGTCCTACAACAATCGGTAATATAGATCATTCAACTGCAATAAGAAATGAAATCGTATAGTAATTGTTTTGGATAAATAGCTATACAAAACAATTGTGAAATATATATCGCATATAAAATCGTTCATGTATTCAAAATAAAGTCAAAGCCAACATCATACAAAAGTGCAATAATGCTAAACTATAATTCAGACTTTCACACATAAAACAATTTAAAGAAGAAGTATTGTATGATACATAAATAAAACAAGATCATAAGATAAAAGTACCATATATGATGAGTCATGCTCATGTGTTTTAGCAATATTAATCCAATCTCAATCAATCCTACAAATTGTAAGAGTAAAAAAGTGCATTTCAGTAGATCATGCTAGATATTTGAAAGAAAATATATCATGTTCCATTCATTCGATCAGAACCTCCTCAAAAGTACAGAAGTGCAATGTTTTGAAGAATGTTTCTGATAAAATTTCTGGACCCCTCTCTAAATGCATGAGAGGGGTTTAAATAATAAACTATATGTCCTAAAATAGATTATTACAAAAAAAAATTGAGGAGGTTTAAACGACCTTCCTCAGATTATGTGAAGATAAAACTAAAATAAAAATAAACTAAATGACTAAATCCATTTCACTTGATCTCTGAGATCGCAAATATCTATCGTATGCTTGAGCTGAGTCGGTTGGCCAATCGCAAATTTTCACTACACATCAAATATTGCCTTTGTTAGTGTTGGAACCATCTTTTGTGTTGAGGTTGTTAAGCACCTCAAAGTCATCTAATGACTGTATGGTTTCACTAAAAACTGTCAGTATGCTTCCCAATTCAGCCTACTTAGCTTTGATCACCTCCTCCTTTTCCTCCACTGCCTATCTCCACTGCTGCTCTAACTGTTTGACATTTGGAAGAAATACTTGTGCACATTTTGTAACCAGGTTGGTGCCATGCAGGTTTTTGTTGATGGCTTCAATAATGTTATTTGTTGCTACCGTTGTTATCGTTGTTTCCCTTTCTGCTTGCTTCAATTGAGAACCCCAATCTATGAAAATGATGTCTTTGTGAGATTCCTCCAACTTCGGTAGATCAATATTTCTCCCATCCTTTAATTCTTGCCAGGTGATAAAGTCAGAAATTATTTTATGGATTTCATCATACTTAAGTCTCATGTCAACAACTTGGTTTTTTAGCTTATCACTAGTTTTGCAGTAAGGACTTATCTGTGAAATCTTCAGGAAAAGTACTTCCTTCTGCTGCATTAGTTGGGAGTTAAGACTGAGTGCTTCCTTTATGAACTCATTGATTTGCAAATTATCCTTAAACTTATATGTTATATCTTTTATCCGCGCATCTCTTTTTTCTAGGCTAGCCTGATGTTGTATTCTCATTTGTTTAAATTCCTGTTGGAGTTGGGCTACTTGTAATTATGCTTGTTGATTGGATTTTTCCTAAGCTAATTGTTGTTCTAACAGTAGAATTCTTTGTTCTTTTTCCTTAAGCAGAATTTGGATCTCTGTCACTTTGTCAATAGTTGTTACTGCATAGGCTCCTGCATATTGTGACAATTTTGTGAGATTTTCATATGGGTCCATGGGTGAGTCCTTCCAAACGATGTCCATTAGCTCATTTTCGGAAGTTGTAATAGTTATAACATCCAACTTTCCTTTCTTCCTTGTCTCTTGACTATGACTTTGTCGGTGGGACTATAAAATAAATCTAGTGGATGTATTTCTTCAACTCTCAAAACAATTTATGAAGTGGGCATAACAGGAATGATTTCAACATTCTGAGTGTCCTTAACACCTTCCTCTGTCGTTTCCATATTTGACTTGTGTTGGGTTTTCTTAGGAGTCTATATCTCAGATGTTTGCTCAGGGTTTGAATCTGTTGAAGCTTCTTGTTGAACTGTTCTCATTCCTATTCCAAGTCAATAATTGGGCTCTTTCCCGACTGAGCTGATGCAGAGACAATTTATGTTTGTTTCTTTCCTGAAGTTTTCTCTGTTGTTTCCTCTATAGTTCCAACTGTGTCCTTTTCGGACCCATTATTTCTCTATCATCCTCCATTTTGAGATTTTTGATTTGAGTGCTCTGACTCATGCGTATATCTCTCTTGGGTTTCTTGTTTAGAGTGTTGTTTGGAGCTATCATCCAAGTTTACACTGGGAGTTGGCTCCCTTACTGGTTCCATCTGCAATAGGTCCAATGGGACCTTCAATAATATTTTCTCCCTGTACACATGGAAAGCTCTAAAATCATCTGGTGTAAAAAGTGTCGATGCGAAATGCAACAATTGTGATTATGTTTCCGCTTGTAGGAAGAGGTCATCAAAGGGGTCCCCTTCGTTGATCCGAATTGGATCCATAAAGATTATCACAGTGCCATGACTATATTAAGACAAGACAGACTTCGAATTTATGAACACAAAGTGATTAGGAAGACCTCTAGATAGTGGCAGATTGTAGCCAGCAAGGAACAACAAGGACCTCGCTCAAAGCGCACTGACCGAGGCCCATGGAGTCCACGCAGGAGGAAAAACTGGCACTTGGGAAGTCCGGATCGGGAAACAGAAGCCATTTTCGATGCACGATTGTTGGGAAAACCCCTCAAGAAGGAAAAGCCCCAAAGCACTCGGTCGCATGGGAAGCTAGGAAACCATGGGGAAAGCGCTAAGGCGAAAGGCAGGACCCGTGCTCCAAAACCAACAGTATATTGGGGGCACCCTTGGGCGGTAAGCGGATTTGGCTGAAAACGAACGATTCCACTCAGCACACAACGCGTATCTGATGGATGAGAAAGAATACTGCCGCTCATCGCACACTAATGGTCAAGAAAGTTAACCGCATGAAATGAGCGAATATCATAGGATCTGGGGGCTCCAGTTCTGAAGGCGGGGATTGCGCCCGATGAAGAAACTGGATTTGACAGGGGAATTAAGCCGCGGCATAGAGAAGTTTGACGTCTCAATTTCCCGCTGAGTTGGCAAATGAGTCATTACAAAATGTAACTGAAAAACCAAACCGACGAGGAAGAGATGTCGCAGTTTGCAAGAGGACAAGTGGCCACTCCCTGTGAGATGTTGGCGATGATGCAGAGGCAGGGAACTCCAAGCGAACAACAGTAGGCTATCCGAAGGGCTGGAAGAGGAATCGATCAGTCATGAGATAGATTGGCTTTAAGACATGAATAGATACAGAACAGAACACAGGGGAAAAACTAGACGAAGACAGAGAAAGTGAGAGCGAAGAAAAGACAGAAGCAAGAAGCAGAAAACAGAGAGCCAAGCTGACCTAAGGCAGCATCGAGCAGACAGAAAGCTTGAGAGGTTCAAGCAATCCCTTAGAGGATATCTGTTGGGAATTGAGTACTGTATTGGGATCCTCCCATTAAAGACCAGAGAGGTCAAGACTTGCAAAGGAAAAGTGTATGTGCACTCTAGTGGCTTGGGGGATCCAAGAACCATCCTACCAGGCATTGTTCTATTTCAGGAGACTCAAATTGAGCTCCTCATTGTAAATCTCTGCTTTAAAGACACAATAAAAAAAGGCCACCACTAAAGCTAGACTAGAGAGGTAGCCCTGGAGGATAGGGTGAACTCCTTATTAATTGTTGTGTTCTTGCATTTTCTTACTGTGTTTCTCTTACTGTTTTCCATTTTCCAATGTCTATGTATTTTGCAATCTGAACGATTCGTTGCCTAAAATAACATAGAAACAAACTAGCACATGAGTCTATAATACCTTCATTCAATAATTCTTTAACTGAGATCACTCAAGAGTGATTTTTAGATCAAGTGGTATCAGAGTTGTAGGTTGTTAAGGTTAGACAAGCTTGTGTTGGTTTTAGCTGTTGAATGCTAACTAGATCAAAGCTCAAATTAGGAGAAGGAGAGTTGGTAAAAACTAATCCTGAAATTGGGAGAGTCTATCCTCGGAAGATAATGTCAAAGGAAGTTTCTATGGGGCTAGACCCTCAATTCATAGATAGTTTCCTAGCCATAAAGTCCATGGTAGAAGAAATGTATAGGGACTTTAGAAAACATAAGGATCAAGATTCATCGGGCTCTAAGCAAGACAAAGGAGAAGATGAGTCAAATTCCCATGACCACTCAAAAGGCAAAGGGAAAGAGGAAAGCTTTCTCACACCTCCTAATAGCCTAAAAAGAAAGCATCTTTGATCAAACTAGATGTTAAATTTGATTTACCTATATATGATGGACAACTGAATGTAGAAAAGTTGGAAAATTGGATTAGACAAATTGATGTTTATTGCAGAATTCAGAATATCGACTCAGACAAGAGCAAGATTCAGATGGCAAGCCTACACCTTGGAGGCACTGCCTTGGTTTGGTGGGAGGCAGAACCCAAGCTGACATGAAAAGACATGGCAAGACCATCTCTATCTGGAGTGAATTTGTTTCTGCAATCAAAAAGCAGTTCTATCCATTGGCCTATATGTAGCATGCCATGATGAGTTGGAAAACTCTTCGGCAGTTGAAAGGGTGAAGTTTGCAAGGGTACACTCAAGAATTTAGAAAGAGAGCATTGATTCTAGGAATCTCATTAGACTCACCTAAGACTCTGTTGAAGTACATTGGTGGTCTACACAGCTACATGAGTCACACCATCCTCGTGTTTAATACCACTAGTATAGATGATGTATCTGTACAAGCTACTCATCTAGAAGATAGAGGAAAGAATGGAAGTCCAAAATTTGGGGGATCATCCCAACCCACTGCAAGCAAGAATAAGGAGAAAAGAAAGCAGAAGTGGAAAGCAAGGAAGGCTAACACTACACAGAAAAACAAGGCTTCATGCACTCATTGTAAAAAGGATGGGCATGATGATGAGCATTGTTGGATTCTGCATCTAGAGCTGAGACCTAAGAAGTTCGAGGGAAAGAAGAAGAAGACTGTTGTAGCTATTCAGAAAGATTCGGGGTCAGACTCGAGAGATGAAACAACCATTGCAGCCACAGGTATAAGAGGTAAGAATTCTGAAGCATCTACTAGTAATTCTGCACAAACTACTACTAATGAAGAAAATGAGAGAAAAATACATGAGCTTTTCCATATTCGAGTTATTTCCAAACATCAAAAGATTGATACTTTTTTTTATAGTGGCTCACAAGTAAATTTAATTTCTGAAGCAATTGTAAAGAATTTGGGATTAGCAACTACACCTCACAAGAAACCATACCCATTGGGATGGTTAAATGATAAAGCACAACTACAAGTGACTAGATAATGCAAACTCAAGTTTTCTTTTGGGTCAACATTTGTAGATGAGGTTGAGTTAGGGATATATCTAGAATTGTTTTAGGAAGTCCTTACTTGTATGATAGGAAAGCTATTTTCTATAGAGTTGAGAACAAGCATCTACTTGTTAAAGATGGAATCGAGTACTTTGTAAGAGTTCATAAGCTCAAGAATAATTATACTCTCATAAACTCAGGGTAGATGAAAAGAATGATAAATTCATGCAAACAATTCTTACTGACGGTTGTAAAATAAAAGAAACTTGATAAAACCAATGTATTTGAGGGCTGTAATGCTAGACAACAAGCTGATTTAGAAAAGGTTGTTTCAGAGTATGATATCTTGTTTCAATAACCTAAAGGTCTGCCACCCAAAAAGGAAATAGTACATGATATTATTTTGCAGCAAGATGCTCCATTGCCTAACATTGAATGTACAGGTTGTCTGCTTTAGAGAATGCTGAAATCAAGAAGCAGGTGCAGGAGTTGCTCAAGAAAGGGTTCATCACACCTAGTACATCACCATGTGGGTCACCAATCGTTTTGGTGAGAAAGAAAGATGGCTCGTGGAGAATGTGCATTGATTACCGAGCACTGAATAAGATAACAATAAAAAATCGTTATCCCCTTCCTCGCATAGA
>APFE030656273.1:0-24262 GCA_000404065.3 Pinus taeda | reverse complement strand
GTTGCAGACATCTTCACAAAGGCTCTCACAGAGGCGAAGTTCACTAAACTTCGATTTATGGTTGGAGTTCAGGGAGTTGTCACTAAGGGGGGATAGGCTCTAGTGCCTCCTTCCTTCTCCTATTGTGTCATATTTGTAAATCCTTCAATCCTATCCCAAGTTGTTCTTAAGGGGGGATGTTAGGATATTCCGACACATAGGAAAATAGTTAAGTTCAACTTGGTCTAGTATAGAGTTAGGTATAGAGTTAGGTAAAGTGTGTTTCTTTACCGTTGTACATTTTGTAACTTACAATCCGACGGTCACGATATGTAGTGATCCGACGGTTCATTCTCTCCTCGGCATTACCGACACTTGATCCGTGGCTTGACACCCGATTGGTCCATGAATTCTATTTAAAGCGCATGGAGGGTCATTTGTAGGTTCACCGTGCATGAGAGAAGCTTATGTAAATTTTCATTGTTTTATTAATAAATTGCCTGTAGTAGCCACATTGGCGCAGGCCATGGACTGTTTCCCTCTCTGAGGGTTTTAACCATGTCAAAATACTGGTGTATTGATCTGTGATCTGTTTGTGAGCGGCCTGCCCAAGGGGTTCTTTCAGTGTTAAGTCATTTTCTAGGGCTTTCAATCTTTCACTCATCCTGGTAGCCTTTTGCACTTCTTCTTTGTGCATGACATTGGCAGGCTTGTAATTAGTTTCCAAGCTTGTCACTCTCTTTGAGCTTATTCATCTCTGTGGTTTGTATGGACATTTCTTCCATAGCTTTAACCAATTTTGCTTCTTCTTCACCTGATGTACCTGTTGTTGATGTAGATGTTGTAGAAGCCGGTAGTGTTGTGGACATTGGAGCTGTGGGAGCCAATGACGCTGCCAATGTGGAAGGAATAGTCATGGTAACTGTTGGGATGACATTTGTCGAGGTAGTGCCAAGATCAATTTGTTTTTCTTGGATTAAGTTGTCCAATTCCTTTTCTGACTCCCTCAACTTATCATTGAGTTTAAGGGATAAGTCCATCAACTCTTCATTCTTTGTTTGGCTTTCTAAGACTTCCTCTATCTGGGGGTGTTGTAGTTGAGGTATCTTCAACTATTTCTTGAGGGTTGCAATGTCATCGTTCTTCTTTTTGATTAATTTTTCAGCAGCCTTAGTGTCTTTGGGATCATGTCCCAATTCAATCACCAATTCTTCCAAAGACTTGATTCTGGTGTCTTTGACCTGTGAGGAGGCCTTTTCCAACTGATACTGGGTTGAAATGTTATTCAATGAATTTTGCAACTGATGAGCAGCCATGGCCTTTCATATAAGGGTGGAGTAAATCATTTCTCTAACCTTCTTGTGAAATTCAATTTGGTCAACGGGATGAATATCCCTTGCCAATACTTCAAAGTCTATCTTCTTGAAATCTGATGATGTTCTCGGTTATTGTACAGTTGGCTTTATGAAGGAGATATGCATCTTTCCTTCCTTGATGTCAAAAGCTGACATCAACCTACTTTGATTAGGGGGTGTAAGCTTGAAATACTATGCATAGGATTTTGCCTTCAGTTTCTCATTTCTCATTTTAATCTCCTTGAACCTATCCTTAATGTCCCTATCTCTATCAGCAGGCTTATTGAGTGAGGAGACTTCTACACTGAGCTGCCTTTCTAAAATTTGAGTTTTTGATGTAGATGGATCCTATGTTTCTCCAGATGGAGTTGTGCCTTTGCTCATGTCTAACTCAGCATCAGTTGTTTCCACTAACCCTTCTGTGTCTTCCTGTTCTGAAACAGGATTGGACCTAGGCCTTTTGCTCTGGCTAGCTTCATATTGTACATTGGAAGTGTCCATACCTGAGTTGGAGGCTTCCTCTATGTTCCTTTTGGGATTCTTTTCCTCATTCTGAGGAGTCTGCAAAACAGGAAGGGTACTCATGTTTCTTTCTTGCTCTGGTACCTGCAGGAATGAGCTTTCATCAAGTTGTTTCTCTAAATCAAGCAAGATATTTTCAACATCTACCTTTGTACTATCCCTGTCTATGAGAGTGTTTTCCAACCATTCAGATTGGTTGGCATATCTTTAAATTTTTGGTATAGGGTGATGAATGTAAGGTCCCAATTTGGTCGTTTGTCTTAGTTTGGTCATAAACCCTTGAGGGTCATACCTCCACATGAAACTGTTCTTACACTTCAGTTGTTGCAGAATTTGATCTGCTTTCTCTCCTGCCTCTCTAGAATTGCAAATAAAAGGGCCTAACTAGTTCTTGATCTTGAAATGAGTCCTTTTCTTGGCTGAGACAAAGTTGATATCATCAGAGTTCATTATCTGCCTATAATATTCCAGAGCAAATAACCTCATGGGCAGGTATTTGGGCAGTTTGTACGGGGCAAGCTGGAAACCATAGATTCTTATTGCGGTGTGATTTTGGTAAAGGTACCAATCGCTCACCTTACTTTGCTTGGAAAATTGGAGCACTCTTTTAATTTCTTGGCTTATTCTAGGTGGAGGGCTTCTTGTTAACATGGTTTAGATATCTGTATGGTTCAGATGTCTGTAATTACTCAAACAATGAATTTTGAGCAGGAGTGTATAGGCACTTGTGTCTTTGATTTGAAAATCCTTGTCCACCAGGGGAAGGTGGTCAAGGTCCAAATGGGGGGTTGTCACTGGTCTGACATCCATGGCGACAGGGGCAGCCATAATTCAGTTCTTGTGAGTTTGAATTTGACAATACATGTTTATATCAGAGGTTTGAAGTTAATTTGGAAGCTTTCAGAAGGGTTTGGGCACACACTTTAATTTGAAAATAATTTCAATTAATTTTACTTAATTAAAACACTTTAAAGACTGAGTGTTTTCAAATTGAAAGGGTGTTTGGTAATTTCTCTTCAAATACCTGGAATTTGGGTGAATTAACTTCAAATTTGGTGTTCTCGGCAACTGCAGAAGTTTGAATGGGATTTGGTACGGACTGAGAGCTTGATTGGGGTCTCTGCAACCTCTTTAGGAGTGAAATTGAGGTCAATTGGCGATTTCAGCGTTTGAAGGTGTCACAATGGTTTGCAGAGATTTACAAAGAAATTGAGTGAAAAGTTGAAATAGGGCTTCTTGACCTTTTTATTAAACAACGGTCATTTTTTGACAGGTGAATTATGAATTAACAGTGGGCGGTTTTTCGGGTTAGGCAAGAAGGTGGTTTCCCAAGCCATTGCGCAACTTTTATGGAGGAGGCGGCATTTTGGCGAGGTCACCCAATCTACCTTAACGCTTGACACGTAGCAGATGGGGGCCCAGGCAATACCACTTTATCGGGAGGTAAAGGTCAGATATCGGGTGAACCTGATATGGCTATGAACCATTGGATTTGGGTGCTGACGATCGGACGGCAGTCAAGGGACAAATTAGCACGGATGAAATGGGCGAAGCTTTTGGGGGTCCCCGAGGATTTAATCCATGGTGGTTTGTAATTATTTATGAGTTAAACATGGAATTAAATTATCGGACAAGGTTAAGGAAGGGATTATTTTAACTTTACCGAGAAGTGGTGAGTTAAGAGGGTTTTGTCAGAGTTACGGGATAAAAATATAGTTTATAGTTAAATTAAGAGTTGGGGTATTATATACGGGATTTATTTATATGTGGGAAAAGGTATATCGGGAGCTATATTATTAAGTTAAAAATTAATATGAACTGAAATGAGTGGAGTGAAAATAGTACTAAGCATAATGTAATATTTGTGCATTTTCTTTACACACTTATACTTAGAATAAAAACTTTTTGTGGGTATTTTGATTGAAATGGAATTTAACATGAGGTTTTTTTACTTTTCATATGCAAATGGAGTTTAACCTTGGGAAAAGGGGTTTTATTAGGGTAACGAAGGGAAATGACTTTTATGAAGGGAATTCTATCACTTGATATCTATAAGTCATTAAGCCAAGGGTTCGGTCTTACCAAAAGTCAGAGAAATGCTCTGAGCCTTTATGACTTGAAAGATTTTTAGTACTAGAACATACTTGTGGATGGGGAAATTAGTAAGTATAGGGATGAAATGAATGAGGGGAAGTCAATTAAATATCCTTGTAAACCTTTGTTTTTGCTTTCTTAATTGCTCATGCACATTGAAACATATGATTAAGCATGATAAATGTGCTTTTGTCCAATCAATTTAATACTTCAGCAACCTTTCTTCTACTTAGCCATTACTTACCCTAACATTTTTTCTTCACTTATTTGGGTGCATTTAGGCTAGCAAACCCTTATCATTCTTTTTTCTTTTATAAAACAAACTATCTACTTCTAACCTTATTTCTTCCAAGGGCTCAGATTAAACTGATTAACTCCTTTTATTCTCTCTACCTATCTAATGATCTGTCAAGATTAAACTGTTCGGTCAGATTTTATTCTCTAGGTATAAACATAAAATTCAAAGCATGAAATAGTCAAGATTAAGCAATTTGACTACCATGGGTTATGGCATGTATGACAAGCTGCACACAACCATTATTTAAGACAGTAAAGCAGTAAAATAGTAGTGGCATTTAGACTTGCACACTTTCATGATCTATTTTTGTGTTTGGGGTTCATATATTTTCATTTTTTGATATTTTTTTATTCTTTTTGTCCTTTGATATTTCTTTTAGGACATGCCCTCTTCACATTTTTTTTAATTTTTAATATGGAAAACATTTGCAGAAAGCAAAGGTATGTACAATATTACAAGGCTTAACCTTAGCCAATTCAAAATTATGGATCCTATCACTATAGGACTCTAACAGAGTCTACTAAATTTAATATTTGAAGCTGAATTTGTTCGGTATTACAAAATTGAATGATAAATTGTCAATATTTTTAAACTATATATGGAAAACTAAGTTAAGAATTAATAATTACGAAAATTATTAACCAAGTTGGAGTTAGGATGTAATGAAGATATAAAATGTGATGGGATAACTTTATTTTTATTTTCTTTTAAAGAATTTTTATGGAAAACCCACCAAATATTTCCCTATTATTTATGAATGGAAATTAGCATTGTAAATCATTGAACCTTCTAATAGGGGCCTAATCCTAAGGAGCAATACCATTGAACTTGTGACCTCCTCAACTTCAGGGGAGAGTATGCATATCTAGTATTTAGACCAATTGAGCTAACTCTTGATGTTGAGGGCAACCTTATTTATAAAAATAAATTGAAACTTTAAAAATTGATAATTACAATTAATTATGTAATTTATAAAAAATTAATTAATTGATTATTCAAGAAAACAAATTACAAAATAATCAAATAACTAATTAATTGAGTAATTATTTTATTACTTTAGGGTTGTAGGTGTTGGGGAATTTGTCTTTAACCTTGAAGGAAATAACGTATTAAATTTTGTGTGGGGATTGGGAGAAGCTATTGATAACCAACTAGAAGCATTGGCACTCTATTGAGGATTAAATATTCTTACCTCAATGGAGATCATGTGTATTTATATAATGGGGGATTCAAATATCATAACTCAATGTTTGAGAAATAAATCTAACACAAAAGATAACATTCTTGTGAGGTTCCTTTACAAGATTCAAGGGTTGACAAGTAACTTTGAATCCATAGGTTAAATTAGGTTTGGGCCTTCCATACGCCAGAAGATTGTAAGGAAAATGAACTGGTATAGTTGAAATTATAATAATTAATGAGGGATACCTTTCATCTCCCACCTCCCTTGAAACTTAGAAGCATAGACTTTAATATATTAATGAAAGAAGCATTGTTATACAAGGTGACATTAAAGTGTCAAGTTAAAGTAGGCTTTCAATTTGAAAGCCTACACAGATGCAGATTGGGATAGAAGTCTTGATGACAGGAAGAGTACTTTTGGTGCAGCTTTCTTCCTGGGTGAATTCTTAGTGTCGTGGGTCAGCAAGAAATGGGGCTCTATCTCTCTGTTGACTGTTGAAGCAGAGTATATTTTTGTTGCTACCTGTTGTACACAGATTCTATGGATGAAGCAAACCTTGAAAGATATACAGGTAGAGTTGTATGATCCCATTCCAATAATGTGTGACAACACAAGTGTGATCAGCAACTCTAAAAATCCAGTCATGCATTCAAAGACTAAGCATATTCCTATCAAGTATCATTTCTTGAGAGAACAAGTTGCAGCCAACATTATCAAACTTGTATATGTACCCACTAAAGAGAAACTGTCATATATCTTTACACTGGCAAAGGGAACCATTTGAGTATCTCAGGCAGCAGATAGGAGTTGTGACTCCTCCCTCCAAATGACTTCATTTTGGTAGGTGGTGGCAGCTACTCAGCATGTGGAATTCAAGGCAAAGTAGACTACAATGGTTCATGGGGAGTGCTTGTGAAGTATTCTTTGCCACTTGTTAGTGTCAGTCTTTCCCGCCTTCCTCCAGTGATCAAATATGCTCTTACAAAGTGATTTTAAGTGTCAAGGTCAAATTTTGTCATTTCAGTGAGTCTTCAAGCAAAATTTGGTCACTAGGCATTAGGTCTAGGGTTTGCTCTCACTCTTTTCAAAGTTGCCCAAATTCCAATCTATGTCACTATTCAGCTGATTCTATCATCATTCATAGGGTTTTCATTATCATCTCAGTGTCTAATGAGTCATCTTACACCTTGTTCATGCTTCAGTTGCGCCTAGGTAAGGTCATTTCCCTCTCCTAGGGTTTTGAAGGCAATTTCTCTTGGACGGTCAAATCATCGGCAAAACTTGTTTTCTAATGTTCATACACCTTCCCCTATCCTTAAAGTACCTTACCAAATGCTTCCCATCACTGAGATTCCCCAAATTCCTCATTTTCGCACAAACCCTAGTTTCTAGCTACAACCTGGCAGTTTTCTAGGTTGGGCCTGTGTTTTGCCCTTTTGGACCCCTTCCCCTCACTCAATCTTTGAGATTCCACTTTCCCCTACTTCCTAACATCCCTCCCTACTTCCAAAAATTTCCCCAAGAATTTAGAAGCCCCTTATCCCCTTCATTTCACTTCATTTCGACAAAATTCCTTGTTTCACACATCGGGATAAGTTTCACTCAAATGGTGTTTCAGAGCAATAAAAGATGAATTTCGGAAAACTGAGAGAGGTTTTTTGTCCAAAACATGCCAAAGAAGAAAAACCTCCTTCACTTTTTGCACATGTCATGGTTTTAGAGAAATGTCAAAATTACAATCGCCGGATCCAATGAGGTTGGCCAAGGCACTAAAACGACGGAAAAGGCCCGATCCACTCCAAATTTTGGCCAAAGCCTCTTTGACTGAGCATGGTACTTGATTGGGGGCTCCCAGCACAAATCCCAAGAAATTTTGAGCATTTTGGGTAAATTTTGGTTTTTTTAGGCAATTTACAGGTTTTCTCCATTAACGGGTCTCAACCCCCGTGAGACCCTTCATCCCGGCAACTCCATTTTCCAAAAACTCAGCATTTCCAGATTTGTCATGCAAAGTTACACATGCTCATCAAAGGACTAGAGATTTGGCGAAGTTTTGGGCCTCCAGAAAGTCAAAAAAACAAGCAAAAAATGACTTTCTGCCACTTTTTTGAGACACAGAAAGCAGTCTTGGAAGATTGCAATTTTGGAGGGGCAAATGACCACCAAATTCAGAAATTCCAGTTGGGATGGAAAGTAGACTCACAGACCTTTCCAACAAGCCTACGTTTTCCTCATTTGGACACCTGGAAGTACCTCAAAATCAGCTCCAACGTAGTGTGACCCGTCAGGCAGAGGTACGCGACCCGTTGGGCAGTTTTCACAGGAATTCATCTACAGCTCAGGAATTCGCCCAGCTTTGACCAGTTTTGACTTGAGATGAGATTTTTCACCCTCTTTGATGTAATTAATTTATTTTCATGTTGACATGACACTTATTTACCTATTCTGGAATATTCATTCATGAAATAGCAAACATTTAATGAATGAATTGGTTTCCTATCTTATAGAGGCAAGTTGTTTTGACTGCCTAGTTTGTAGTGCTAAGTTTAGAATTGGTTGAAACAGCTCCTAGAAGGATGAGCTAGACCCGTAGAGGAAAGGAAATGTGTTAGCTTTCCTATATTATGTATTTTCTTAGTCATTTTCAGAGGTTGGAAGATTGGACTCTTGAGGGAGAAGCTATCATTGTATTATTTTACTGTATCTCTGCAATTTTTGGCTAAGGAAGACCAGGGTTTTGCAGTCCTTTTTTGGATTCTTGTGGTTACATGTATTGATGGTGTGTTTCTCTATGTACCTGTAAGTGTGTTATGTGAATCATTTCCTTTCTTTTCCTTCTGCACATTAAGCAAACCAAGTGTTAAAGTAAGAATTCATGACTGTCATGCTCTGCTTTTAAGTTTGTTTAATTTCAATGTTTTCTACTGTTTAAGGAGAATTCAAAGTTATTTTTTGCTCTCCTTAACTCCTCACCTATCATTCCTAATCATCCACCTCAATCAAAGGCATCAATACTGTCTCCTACCTCGCCCCAAAGAACCCCCTGCAGAAACTGTGTCCAATCCCCGCACCCAAAATTGCCATCCCCTCAATTTGCCAGCAAAAACCCTAAAAACCCCAAATCAACCCTTTTGATCAGTTTACTAGCCTAAAATCATTGTTACCCTATTGGTCATCTCATTCATTGAAGATTTTATTGATATTGACTGGAGAGAGCCTTCTCCTGCCCCGTAGGGCTAGCTACGAGGCTAAATGGTTTGATGTTGCCTTGAGGTTTGCCTTTTTCAGCCTGAGGTGAAATTTCAAGCGCTAACAGGTGGATGCTAAGATAAATAGAGTGCATTTAAGGATTTGACTTCCACAATTCATACTGGCATTCTTAATCAATAGTTTTATTTAAATGAATCTTCATTTAAGAGGAAACACATCTAGCAAATTCTTAACATGAAATCAGAGATGAACATGTAACATTTATGAAAACACTAAGGATAAGAGACATACTGAAATTCAAAAATGAAGGAATCATGATAGATATTGCATTAAGATTCTGTGAAACATGCATGCCAAAAGAACCATAATAGCGCCTTCATAAAATGATATGAAGTTCCTTTCCAAAATTCTGAACCTTTATTTTGTCTCTCAAAGTTGAATATATAGGCCTTTTAGACAGAGAAATATCGTTAGCGAGATATTCCTTTCTTGATTTATTTCATCATGACAAAACATCTCAAAACTCCAGCATGTGCAAATGCACAGTTGTGCTTAACTAGAATGTAATCATATAACAAAACAAAGTAAAAACATTAAGTGAAAATAACATAAAAGTAATTGAAATGCCAAAGATGACATGATTTGGAGGATCTTCAAGAGTGGTGAGATGATGCGATTTGTTGTGGAGTGTGTTATGCATGTGGATCAACAACTTGGACGATTGGTGGATTGATAAACTGTTCACATTGTTTCCATAAGACTGGAGGAGGGTGTGGAGCAGATCTGTAATGACAAGTCTTGGGAGATTTTCTTTTTGACAGATAAAATGAACTTCAAATTGAACAATTCTAGTTGGGTTAGAAATTAGACTCAAATACCTTTCCAACGAGCTATCCTGCACCCAATTCCGACACCGAGAAGGCTTCGAAAAGCCTCCTGAAAAAGAACGCGACCTGTTGGGCAAGCGCGACCTGTCAGGGGGGTCTTACCAATTGGGAAATTACACTGGCGCGACCTCTTGGGTGTGCGCAACCTCTCCAGGGGGTTCCAACAGTTACAAAAATACAAGGGCGCGACCTCTTGGGTGTGCGTGACCTCTCAGTCCTTCACGCGACCTTTTAGGAGCTCACCTACAACAATTGATTATAAACTTCAAGAAGACCCTAAATCTCCTCAAGCTTGCCAGGTTTTCTTCACCAAGAGGTCGCGCACCGTGCGCGACCCTTTCGATTGGGAGGTCCATTTCTGGAAAAGTTTGCATTTTTGGATTTTTCATGCAATGATGCACTTGCTCAGTGAAGATCAAGAAATTTCACCAAGTTTTGAGCCTCCAGAAGGTCAAAAAACAAGAAAAAAATGACTTTCTGCCACCTTTTTGACACACAGGAAGCAATCTTGGGAGATTGCAATTTTGGAGGGGCAAATGGACACCAAATTAAGAAATTCCACTTGGGTTGGAAAGTAGACATCCATACCTTTCCAACAAGTCCACTATTGCCTCATTTGGACACCTGGAAGTGCCTCCAAAGCTGCTCCAAATATGCACGACCTCTTGGGCAATTTTCACAGAAATTGTACCTACAACTCAACAAAACGCAGTTTTGACTAGGTTTGACTTTTTGGAGTGAATTTTGATCCTCCTTGATGTAAATAATGTAATTTTATGATATTTTGACACTTTTTATCTCTTCTAGAAGATTCATTTATGAGATAGGCAAAAATTAAATGAATGAATTGGTTTCCTAGCTTATAGAGGCAAGTTGTTTTGACTGCCTAGATTTTAGTGATTAGTTTGGAATTGGTTGAAACAACTCCTAGGATAGTGAGCTCGACCCCTAGAGGCAAGGAAATATGTTAGCTTGCATATATTATGTATTTTCTTAGTCATTTTCTGAGGTTGGAAAGGTTGGACTCTTGAGGGAGAAAGCTTCTATTGTATTACTCATTGTATCTCTGCAATTTTTGGCTAAGGAAGACCAGGGTTTTGCAGTCCTTTTTGGGATTCTTATGGTTACATGTATTGATGGTGTGCTTCTCTTTTTACTTGTAAGTTTTTTATGTGAATCATCTTCTTACTTTTCTTCTGCAAATTAGGCAAATGAAGTGTTAAGGTAGAATTCATGGTTGCTATGCTCTGCCTTTAAGTTTGCTTAATATCAATGTTTTCAGCCGTTTAAGGAGAATTCAAGGTGTTTTCTTGCTCTCCTTAGCTTCTCACCAGTCATTCTCATCCATCCACATCTATCAAAGGCATCAATACAGTCTTCTACCTTGCCCCAAAGAACCCCCTGCGAAAACTGTGTCCAATCCCCGCACCCAAAATTGCCTTTCCCCAATTTTCCACCAAAACTCTAAAAATCCTAAATCAAACCTTTTTATCAGTTTACTAGCCTAAAATCAGTGTTCTTTATTGGTTATCTCTGCCCGTTGAAGATCTTTTCCGAGATAGAACGGAGAGAGCCCTCTCCTGCCCCGTAGGGCTAGCTACGAGGCTAAGTGGTTTGATGTTGCCTTGAAGTTTACCTTTTTTCAGCCTGAGGTGAAATTTCAAGCGCTAACAGAACCTTTGTATCTCCAAAATATTCCTACAGTGAGCCTATGATTTCTAACCAAGTGCTAGCACATCACACATTTCTAGTCTCCAGTCATAAGCCCTTAACTCTGCCTAGTGCAAGTGTGCTCATCACATTGAGATTAACAGTGAAATTTACAGACACACAGAACATAGATAGAATAGGGATTTTACTAAACTAATTGGCTATTTTTTCCATGAACAATTTTGATATTTTAGGGACATGGGATTTGTAGTGCGGTGAAATTCCACCATCCACTGAAAAGAATGGTACCAGTAACAAAGAAAGGATTAGTGTGAGAAATACTAGGATGCAATTGATCACTTAATTGTAGTCATAAATTAATTTCTCATGGATGGAAAATCCTTCAAGTATTTTAAGATGATTTTATTGAACATTATCATGGGAGGATAATTGTTATAAGTGTTATATTTTATTATCTTAGTAAAGTGATTTTATCCTGCATCCTAATTACTAGTTGTATGTTTTAGGATTAGAGTCACCGGACAATTTTTGGTCATCTACATCTAAACACTTCATGAAAGTACGATTTCGATTAATGCAAACCATTGGAAAGTCAACTCAGTACCAAGGCAATCTAAGAACGTGACAAATATGTCAACAAGTTTCTTAAAGTGCTATATCAAATCTCTTTTTCCTCTTGATATATTGTAAATATATTACTTTTTCATAAAATGACAAATATTGAATCATGTAAATGGTCAATAAGAATATCCAAATTCATGAGGAAAGTGAAAAGGTCTAAGGGAAGATGAAGAGTCAAGTAGAAGTCGAAAGGTCATGAGGGAAGTCCAAGAGTCATAGGAGAAGGTGAAATGTCACCCTCCTCATTTCTATAAATTTAACCTCATACCTCATTCAAGAGGATTTTAGCATTTAAGCTAGGCTAGTAATTAGGTTGATACTTTGTGCTTGAGGAGCTAAAAGCACTCACTCTTGGTAGCTTGTAGCTGGAGGAATTGTGAAGCTAGTGTTATGTTTTGAAGATGATATGAACTTCTCTCGTCCCACTATTTCGTTTTGAGGATATTTTTTTACATGTATTTGAATGGGAAACAATATTAATGAGAAACTTCTTCCTTATTGCATTGATTCCCATGCATGTTAATGGCGCTTGTAATGAAAGATCATGTTTTTGTTGTTTATGCATGTGGGTTTACAAATTGGTTGTATGCATATGAACTAATTCATTGCATATAGCTTGTGTGTTTGTTTTGAATATCTTCTCTTTCATTCCTTGTTAATGTTAGTAATTGATTGTGAACTAATTTGCAATTAGTTTTTAACACTTTCCTATTGTTTATGTCATAGCTAATCTCAATTATCTGATTCTTTCTTAAGGCATATTCTTTCTTAGTATGTTGTTGTTGTATTCTTATACCATGTTCCACATGTTATCAGTGGAGATATGATCTCATCCTCATTCTTATAACACATTACATTCAATGTCACATTCAAATATGTGCTCTTAGTATCCTAGAGGTAAACATACACATGCTAGCAAATGTGTCAGTATCCCCAAATGGTCCGAGGTGTAATTGGGAATTCATACCAGGGAGACTCCTTAGTGTTGGCAAATTATCCAACACTATCAACACCAATTAAATATAGGATATCTAAGAGCAGGGTTCTGACCTTTGGAGTGAGGATTTTCCCTAAGAATGATTTTTTTATCCGGCCAGGAGAACTGCGAAATCGATGACTAGGGTTACATCTGTGAACATATGCATAATGGAGGATTCAAGGAAATTCAGAGCTCTTTGGATTAAGAAAGGAGTTATCTCGAGGATTATAACTACTGGAGTAGAAAAGAAGCAGTTCTTGTCCTTTTGATAGGGGTTGGTTAGCCAAGTTACAAACTCATGAAGTTGATGAACTAGAGGAGAAATTTAGTAGTACAGTCTAGAATTAAAAACCCTAAAAGGGTCCTCATTCTTTACATGGTTGGAAAACATTTCATAGCGGAGGTATGCGAGTGTGAAGGGACAAACATGGTCAGCTATTTGGGTTTCAATGTCTGTTAAAGGCCCGATACCGGTGCTTTTGACCTCATGGGTGTTGGGAATTGCAGGTGTCACATGCTTCATTCCTCTGAGTAAAACAAAAGTAACAAACAAGGAGGTCAAGGTGTTAGGTTACTTGGAGCTCACAAGGAGGACTAAAAATGACTTTGGGAGGTGTCCCTGACCTTTGGGAGTGTGCAGAGAGGTGAATCCTACGATGCAGTTCAGGCAAGATTTCTTTGACTAGGACTGAAATATCGTTGTTGGGCGGTAGTTTTAGGTTTTAGGGGATTTATGAAAAGGACAAGGATAATTATCTAGGTGGTAGAGGACTGGCTCAGGTGGAGAGAGACACATGATGATCGGGTATTGGTTCAGGGTGACAGAGGACAGGCTTAGGCGGAGGGATGAGATATCCATAAACTTTACCAACTACCTTTTACCTTTTACCTAATACCTTTAGCATTATCAAGCCAATGGGAAAATAATTCTTGGCGAGTGGTCTCCAACCTGTTATGACAGGCTACACTGTGATCAGACGCACTCTTCTTTAGGTGTCAAAATGAATTGCGCCCTTTGGATGGGCGATGACCTTTCAACGCTGGGGGTCTACTCCTTTGTTAACATTATTTCATGTATGCTGCTAGAGTGGATGTTATGTGTCACCGTATTTGGATGGAAGGTGACCTGAGCTATAAGTTGTGTGGTTTATAAGCATGAATCTAATATTTAAAACATTAGCCCGAATACTTTAAAATATTTTAATTTCATTGCAAAGTCTCATTTCCTCTAGACCCGATATATGGTATCTTGAGATTAAGCATTGGGGAACAAGTTTCTTTCACCACCTTACAGGTGTTACATATCATCTCCATCCTTAGAAGGAACTTTTGGGTGAGATGGAGTAACACTGGCTCCAACTGGGGATGGGGCATTGGATTTCGATGCATCGAGAACCTACAATATGGTAAATTCCTTTTTGGGCATGGAATCTTTTTCAACATAATTTTATTTTTTTTTATGAAAGAAAATATTCTAAAACTTGAAACATCAGAAAGTATTTACATGTACACATTGGTATTTACACTATGTGAGAGAGGAGTATCTTTAATTCTAGAAATAGAGTTTGAGGAACTGACCATTTATTGGTAGTTCCAGTGATTCTCCTTCCAAGTTTTCGAGGAGATAAGTGTTATTTCCTTTCTCTTTAGAGATTTTGAAAGGAACGAGCGATAGCAAATCAAATTTCCTATGCTTGCCTTTATCCTCCCTTATAACATCCCATCGTAGGACCAAATCGCCTGGCTGTAAAGGTATATCTTTGGCCTTTTTATCAAATGAAGATTTCATTTTCAGCTGATAATTGAATAATTTTTCTCCTACTTGTTGCCTGTTCTCGTTGAGTTCAACCAGTTGATTTATCCTTCGAGTCATAACATTTGGTTCCTCTTCTTCTTCCTGCAATAACTTCATGACTGACATTGCCAAATGGATTGGGAACATTGTTGCCTTGCCATATACCAGCTCGAAGGGTGACTTTCTAGTGAACCATTTAGGAGTTACTTTGTTAGTCGAGAGAGAGAATTTTAGCTAAGTATCCTAGTTTCTTTGATTTTCTATAATGGTTTTCTTCAACACTCGCCAATGTTTTATAGGAGGACTCAACTAACCCATTCCCTTGAGGGTAGTAGGTAGTGGAATTCCTAATTGTGATATTAGACTTTTTATAGAAACTGATAAATTTAGTGGACTTAAAAACTTGGGCATTGTCTGTTATGATATTTATAGGGAAACCAAAATGAGACAAGATATTCTCCTCCAGAAACTTAATCACCACAGAATCAGTAGCATTTGAATTGGGATGGCCTCCACCCACTTTGTGAAATAGTTGGTGGCGGTTAACATCTATTTATGTTGATCACTAGAGGGTGGGTTTATCTCTCCTATTAAATCTAACCCCCATTGTCTAAAAGGCTCTTCCACACATACTGATATCAAAGGGAGAGGGGCTATATTTTTCTTTTCAGTGAAAACTTGGTATTTTTGACATGCTTGGACCTGAGAATGAGCCTCTCCAAAGAGTGTGGGTCAGTAGAATCAGGCTTTTAGGATCTTGTGAGCAGTGGTTTTCCAATTGTAGTGACCTCCATAAACACCTCCGTGGAACTCTTCAATTACTTTGTGAGTTTCTCCTTCCATTAAGCATAGAAACAGGATCCCCACAGGGTATTTCCAATAGAGCTAGCCATTTGATATGATGAAATTTTGAGCTTGCAGCCTCAATGTTTGATACTTAGACTTATCCATTCCTAGTGGACACCTTAGAAATAAAATATAATGGATGATATTTTTATACCAAGCCAGTGTTTCATATTTGGCATACTTTTTTTGTTTTGAGGTCTTGATGTCATTTTGCTGTACCTCAGTTTCATCTTCACCAGCTATCAGATTTATCCCCAAAGCTTGGCAGTTGGATTATGACAGGACCTTGGCCAGTCCCTGGCCCTTTATGAGCTTTGTAGGTTTTATGTCCAATTCATATTCTTGAATCTTAGCGATCCACCTTCCCCTTTTTCGCTCACTCTCTCCTTGCACCAAGATATCTTTGACTGCTACTGTTGGAACATATGTTGTGATGTTTGACTACAATACATATACTCTGAATGCCTTCAATTCTTTGACTAGAGCATAGGCCTGTTTCTCCAAGATATACTTCAGTTCGACATCTCTCAAGGCTTCGCTAAAGAAGGTGATTGGCCACTCATAACCATCCTTATTTTTTTGTAACAACACTGCAAAAATAGTATGAGGAGAAGTGAAAGAAAAGATATAGAAGGTGTTGAATAGTCCGGGTTAATTAGAATTGGTGCTTCAGAAAATGTTTCTTTGATTCGAGCGAAGGATTCCTAGGAAACATGGCTCCATTTGACCTCATTCTCGTTTTTCAACATATCTGTAATACCCTTCACTATTTCGGCATAGTTAGGTATGAATCTTATAATAAAATTAATTCTTCCCAAAACACTTGAATCTCTTTCTTTTTCCATGAAAAGGGATGTTACTGATAGCCTCCACTTTCTTAGGATTGATTTTCACTCCCTCCTATGCCACTATGTGTCCCAACAATTTTCCTTTGCTTAGAGAAAATTGTGATTTCTTCAGATTCATAGATAATCCATATCTCCTGCATCTTTCAAAGGTGAGTTTCAAGTGCATGATATGTTCTTCATCAATCTTGGAGAAGACTATGATGTCATCTAAATATACAACTACAAACTTGTCTTGTTCCACCACAAATTTTATATACATAGCTCTTTGAAATGTGGCTCCTGCATTTATGAGACCAAAGGGCATGCAGGCATACATGAAATTTCCCCAAGAGGTAGTGAATGCCATTTTATTTTGGTCATGTGGGTGTACTTCCACCTGATTGTAACCTGAGAAACCATCCATCATGGACATCCTAGACGAACCAACCACTTTCTGTAGTATATAGTCCATCTTGGGTAGTGGGTAGTTTTATTTTAACGATGCTCTATTAAGATTTCGAAAATATACACACAACCTTATTTCCCCATTATTTTTCTGGATTGGGACTAAGTTTAATATCCACTCTAAATACCTTAGAGGTACTATGATTTTAGCTTGTAGAAGCTTCCTTACTTCCTTCTCAATAGAAGGGAGTAGGAGAGGATTGGTCTGCATGAGATTTTGTTTACAAGGTTTCATTCCACCTTTTAGAGGGATCTTATCCTGGATAATGTTAGTATTGAATGTCTTCAAATCATCATAAGACCAAGAAAAAACATCTTTATAGACTTTGAAGAGATTTAAATACCTTTGTTTATATTGTGGGGGGATCTTCTTTGATAATTTGACCATCTAGGGTTCATCCTTTCAGCCAATATTGCAGTCTTCCACCTATTCATCCATTCCTTGGGTTGTAGGTTTTGAGGCTACATTTTTCTTGTTAAAAAATCGCTCAAGTGGGACTAAGCCACAAGAAATAGTATTTCCCTTTAGTTACAAGACATTTTGTCCAGAAATTGTATCTTCCGATGTAGTTATCCCTTCTTCTACCACTTTCTCTTCTTCTTGGTCGATAGCTAAGTTAGAAAATTCCCCAACCACTTCTATAAATCGTTTGATCTACTCATTGTCCTCAAATACCTGCCAATACTTCACATTATCGGGTATAAAGGGTATGTGTCTAACTTTGACCTCATACCTGAGAAGTGGGTTCTGAGTAGGCTTAAAGTTTCTCGTAGCTATAGCAAGGGAATCAACCATTATGTTTCCTTCCCTGGGCATAAATTGAAAATTGAATGCCAAAAATAAGTTATCTATCAAGTCCCATACCTCATTTTTGTAAGTCCTCAATATGGGGTGTTTAGCATGACACTAAATTTTAATCTGCTTCGCCACTAACTCGGAATCCCCATATACCGTCAAGAACTCAATATTCATATACCTTGTTGTTTGCAGCCCAAGGAGCAATGCCTCATATTCTACCACATTATTGGTGGCTCCAAACTCCAGCTTAAATGAAAGTAGGATCAATATGTCCTCAACGATACCAACAACACCCCTGCTCCATTTCCTTCTTTGGAATTAGCCCCATAAAAAATATAATTTCCATACTTTGACTTTCTCTTTATGTTGATCATCTAACTAGACTATTAGATGTACCTATGTTTCTTATGAAATGATATCATCTTCTTCTAGAAGCATACAAGAAAGATTGCTCTCTTTCCCATATACCGGAGAATTCTTCGAACCCTCAGCTCTAGTCACTGTCTTCACAAACCTCCACTCTCTATACAATCTTATTTCTTCATCCCCAAAGGTGGGAATGGTGGCATAAGTCAGATCTAACTTGATGGAAACTTTGACTTTGGAACCCCAAGACTTAGATAAAAGCATGCCAAATATTGTAGGGACATTAGCTAGCACTATATCCATTACTACGCTCTTAACGTGAATTTAAGCCAGGTTCACTACTGGGTCCTTTATCATTCCCAATAATTTTACTCTCTTAGAATTGAAATAGTAAAGGTCCTTGTAAGGTTTAGTGATTTGTAAACCAAGTTTCTCCATTACAGTTAAGGGCATCAGATTATGTGAGGCTCTTGAATCTAGCATGCATTTATGAAGTAAGAGATCATGTATTACAAGGGTCACATAGACAGGTGTAGTAGAAGTACCTTGTTCTTCGACATGAGGTCAAAAAACAACCATAGGTCTTTCTTCTTGGAGGTTTAAACAGTCATGGGGTTGTTCAATTAAAGGAACAAGGATTTTTACGTTTTCGAGTTCCTTTTGAAGGTTGAAGACAACTTGGTCTTTCTCAATGCCACCATATTCTATTTGTTCTCTTTCTTTTTCACACATTTATTTCAAAGGGACTGGTGGCTTCTCCTCTATTTGTTCTTCAGGTTCACTGCCCTCTTGATTTAGAGAGTCTTTTACTTTGGACGTGTTTGGGTCTAGTCTCCCTTTTCCTTTATCAGGAGATGTGGGGGTATCTTGGGGAGAAACACTCTCTTGCTGGTCATGTTCCCTTGACATTTTTCTTGAGGATCTGAGATCATACTTCATATGCAGCTGTGTGTGCATGAAATATACAAACGTTTTGCAATAGTCACCTATTTCCTCCTCATTGACTGTTGCATCCATATCCTGCCCTGCTTCATGAAAAGTTATGATTTCTTATTCCCCTTTAGAGAAAGAAGAGTACAAGTTACCCTAAATCTCATGGGTGTCGTGTGACTGTTCATCTGGATCATCCTATATGTATAATGGAGGGGGGAATCTGATTGAGTTGATCTTTTATTTCCCTTTTTAGTATATTTAAAGGTTGCCTTCGGTATTGTGGATTAAAGCCTCGATTTGGGCTTTGGGAATTCTATTTGGGGAGATTTTTGTTTTCCAGTTCAAGCTATACCAATTTACGTGATAACATTTTTATCAACTTATCCATTTCTTCCAAAATTAGTTCCTATGAATCTTTCGCCTAACCAGAGGAGGATGTTTCCTCTTTACCCTTTTTCTTTTCCATAGGGTCAATCTTACCTCTTGATTTCCTGGCGGATGTGAAATTTTCCTCCACCTCGAGGGCACCAATTCAGAGTTGGTCCAACGTGCGAGACTTCCTTTCCCTTAGAGTAAAACCAAACTTTGACTCAAACTCCCCTACAAATACTACCTAGGTAGCAGCCTGGGGAGGTTTTATTTCAATGGGCAGGTTGTTATACTGCTTATTAAACCTCTCTATAAACTTTGAGATATCTTTGTCTAGTTTCTTCTTTATAGCATTAAAATTTGTGAGGACATATTTGTGGTCTCTTTTTTCACCCAAATTCTATGTAAAGGAGTTTTCTAGCTCTTCCCAAGTGGCAATGGAAGCATCTGGTAAATATTTAAATCACTTTCTGGCTTCACCATCGAGGGACTAAACAAAAAGCCTTAGTACCACGTCTAAGTGTTCCACGTTTAGATTTTATGAAAATGCACAGAAAATTTCGATGTGTCTCTATGCAATGGTCTCATCCTCCCCATTGAACCTAGGTAAAAGCTTGAGGTAGTCCTAAGGCATGGCACTTAGAGGTTGAGGCAGGCCTAGAGGGGCATACTTGTTCAGTAAGAAGTTTGGGACCACCATCGGGAATAATGGTGGTGGAGCAAGATTTACTAGGGATATATGTGCTAAGACAACAACAGTTGAAGTAGATGGGTTGGGAGCTTTAGAAGTGCTTATGTGATGAATATGAATCTTAGTAAGGATGTCTTTTCCCTTTCTGATCTCGAGTGGAAGGGGAAATGAGAAAGAAGTAGTATTAACTAAGACCTCTTCTTCCTTTACTTCAGATGGAAGAATATGGTGTGTTAGATCATTTTCAGAAGGACAGGTTAGGACCTTAGGAGTAAATTTCGAGCAATAATTGATGGCATTTTGGGAGCTGGATGAGGAGGCTTCAAGAAATGAAGAGACATTGGCGTCAGTAGCAGGGTTTTTTCCTTCCAAACTCCTCTGAAAATCAAATTTTCTGGGTCAGATACAGATGTAGCTCTATGTTGAGAGGTATCTAGGCGAGTGTGGGGTTTTCTAAAAGCCAGGATGACATTTTTGATATCAAGATTTGTGGAGTCTCCAAGGTGATGAATTTGCAATTTGGACGTCTTCGCTGACCTTAACAAAGAGTGCCTGAATGTCGTATCCTAGGGGAATATTCCTCTAATACGTTATCTAGAAACGACACCAAAAGATGTTGTCGATTTTAGAGACAACCTCTTGATTTCTGAGAGACTAATGCCTAGAACATCTTGATCTAGTGTGTCTCCGATAATTCTTCAATGCATAGAGACATCACTAATAACATTTCTTACCAAGAGAATTTAGTTGGTTCAATAATTAAATAAAGACATAATATATGTTTTCTTTATACATTCATATATGTAGGATACAAAACAACATAAATGATAAATAGAAGGAGGCTAAACCGCTCAAGGAATTACAGATCAATTACTTTATTATGAATATGAAATTATAAAAAGAGAGAGGAAGTAACCCATCATGTAGAGCTCGAAATATCGAGAATTCCACACTTATTTGGATTTAGAAAGACATGATTAATATGAAAAAGGAATGGATGCAAAGATTCACGGAGAACAATTAAAGATTTAGTTTCCAAAGACTTATACAGACATTTGTGCCAACATCTTGACTCAAGTGAATTTGAAAGAAAGAAATAAATATATTCGGCACCTACATAACGTGGAATCTGAGGGGAACATGAACATTATTAAATTACAACAGAGAGAAGACATACTGTAATCTTTGAACGAAGGAATAGCGATCGAATTTTCATTAATAATCTAAGTAATACATTCTTCAAAGAAGAAAAAACGTTCCCAAAAATAACACAAAGTTTTCGTTCCAAAATTCTGAACCTATCTTCATTCGTGGAGATCATATATAAAAAAGACCTTTTAACCATAGGCCATTAAAGAAATATTCTTTCTTGATCTTTTCCATCATTGCAAAAATCACATATCAAAATTATAGCATGCATGAGAGCATAGCCATTCCAACCATAATAAAATGTCTTGACAAAAACATAGTAAAGCATAAAGTAAAAATAACTGAAAAGTGAAATAAAAAGGCCATAGCTAGCACAATAAGAGTAATCTCTTAGGAATGACGAGACGTTGTTGGCTTGGTGAGAAACAGTTGAAACAAGAGGATGAACTATCTGAAGTAGTGGGGGGTTGGAAAATTGTTTGCATTGCTGCCACATGGCTAAAGGAGGCAGAGGGATAGAGTTGAACTGTCTATAATGGAGTCGAAGATGGATCACCCCTGAATAGTCCAATTTTCGTTGAAATTTACTTTTAACCAGCTCAAGAAGATTAAATTATTTGTCAAGGAAATTTATTATGGTTATTCCTTTGAGGACCAATGCCTTCTCGGGGGCTGCTCTAGTGTTACTTTTGATCTTGTCCATTTTATGTTTATATAGCTCTTGTGTGAACAACTCTCCATTTGGCCCCCACAAATTAGGTAACCTAGCTTTAACAATCTTCTTGAAATCATCATCGAAAGCTGCCACATCTTTTTGTAGCTTTGTAAGACTCCATTCCTCTCTTGCTCTGGCTTCTTCCTTTGAAATTACTTTAGAAATATCTACCACCGCACCCATTCTGTCAGCTATATCTAGTGGCCTTAGCTCCTTAATTGACCTCTTAGTTAAGAAATGAATTAGTATATTAAGAGTTGGTAATGCTTGCCTGTTTTCCATTGAGGAGAGAAGGGTCTTGTATCAAGGCTATCTATTCCACACTTTGTTTGATCCCGTAAATGATCTTATCCAAGATCAACTTCCTAGTCTCAATGAGAGCCATGTTTCCTTTGAGCCAGGTCCTTAGTTCCTTTTTTTCTTGAGTGGCACTTTATAGATCTCTAGTGATCTTGTTTGTATTTGCAATTGAATCTTGGAGCAGCTTCTCTGTCTGAGCTACTTGAGCTCTGGAAGCATCTAAGTCACTCTAAGCCTTCAATAACTCCCCTTTAGATAGTCATACCTCAGTCAATGCTTGAGTGAGGCGATTAGTGGGGTTTTGAGGGTCTTTAGGCACTATTCATGTGTAAACACGAGCAACGATTCTCTTTTGTAAATTAGTCAATATCTCCTCCAAGGCGGTAACTCTGTTCTTGCTCTCGGTCAATTCTTGCATTAGGACCTCCTTCTCCTTTTCGCCCTAAATCAACTCAATATTTTGAATGTGCTCACCTCCAGGCATCTTTAATTGTCGCCTTAACTCCTGGTTCTCTTTCTGAGTGGCCTGCAAGATAGATGCTACTGTTGTCTTATCCTTGAGATCCACCCCCATCTTCATGATCAACTCTTTATATACTTCCTTCTGTTGAAAAATCGCCTGGGAATTTATCTTCTCCATCTTTACCTTTTCAAAGATCTTCTCTATATAAGTTTGATCTCGATTGATGGTCATCTGGTGCTTGTTAATGCCGTTATACAACATTTCTCCAACCTGTCTGGGTAAATTGACTTTATCTTACAAGGGGACACTAGTTAAATCGAAAGATACATACAAATCCTGGAACTGAGGGCCAAAAGATAGGGTTTGGATTGAAGGATGTTGCAATCTTATCTTCATCTCCTCTTTCTCTAGTTCCATTGCAGCGAGTACCGTGGTGTGACGAGGAGTTATATTAGAGGAAATTTCTTGGTGTAAATTTTCTTTTTCTTTCCTGTTCTCACTTGGATGGCCTTCCCTTATGACCAACTTGTTCTTGCAGCATAAAGGCTATCCTCTGATTCTAGGTCAGCTACCTCAGTCGAGGATGTAGATGAAGCAACTGGTGGTATTTTCATATTGATTTGGAAACCTGGGCTATCAGACACTTGGGTTTCTAGCTAAATACATTGTTCTTCCTCCTCCTATTCATGTTCCTGTTCAGGCCCTTGACTTCTTGCCTTTTTATGAACATGCACCTCTTCCATGTTAGTTGTCCCTAAAGTGTCAACAGTCCTCTTTTGTGCTTTGTCCTTGCTGACTGGGGATTCAGTCTCCATCTCTATATTAAGAGGCTAGGAATCAAAGTTAGCTTTCCATTCAAACTCGGTCTTAGGGTCATGTATATAAGTTGAGGCTTTAATCTACTCCATTCTTCGAGCAAGGATTCCTTGGGGATCGTAATGCCAAATTTTTCCCTTTCAAACTCCATGGCTTCGAGCAGGGCCTCAACTATTTTGAAGGCATGTTTGGTACTTATCACAAAAGGGCCTATTGGTTGTCCCATTTTAAAAATGTAACCTTTATTTTCCGGTACAAAGTGGAGTAGGTCTACACTGAGGATTTGTCTGATGAACTCGAGGGTGAATATCCTCATAGGAAGAAATACTGGCAGATGATATGGAGGGAGTTCACATTTGTAAACCCAAATTTCTATGTGATCCTCATAGAGTTACTAGTATCCAATTGTAGCTTTCTCATTGAGTTGGAGGAACTGCTTTTTCTCTTGGAAGATTCTAGGAGGTGGGGTCCCATGGATGATTTGGTAAGCAATAGCCATGAAAGACCAAATGAAATGAGAGTACCCACCCAAACCAGGTCTCTTTCTCACTGAGATATTCTAGTCAAAGACTGAATTTGGCTCTTCGTTATGGGAAAACACATCCAGGTGAAGGCATTGAAACTCTTCAATGTGAGTGTATAGGAACAGGTAGAACAACAATGAGTAGTAGTGGAAATAAGAGGAGACCCTAGAATAGCTGAAATGTATCTTGGGATATTAAGTTGACACCCATATTGTTTCATTTTATGTAAACATCCCAAAGCGGCCCTGTTTATTTTTAGGGCTGTGTATTCACCCATTAGACAAGCAATTGCGGCTAAAATAGGCTGGACTGATGCCCGAAAGAGAGTAGATGGAAATTAGATATCTGAGGGCAGGGTTTTGACCTCTAGAGAGAGGATTTTACCCAAGAATGATTGCTACTCTC